>JAXQQM020075804.1:0-24514 GCA_034641835.2 Pinus albicaulis
GCGTTGTTCAATGCTATTTTTTTTATCTCTATGAGATTTGGTATGTCTATGGTTTTAATGAATGTATATACTTTGTTTTTTAATATTATGTTGCTAATTGATGTGTGAAAATATGTGTTTATGTTATCTTATTGATAACAATGGATTATGAGAATAGTAGCTTGATTTTTTTGGAGGAGTGCTATGTATGTGTTGATGGTTGAAAATGTATCTCCAACAGTAAGGGGATCTTCGCGGTGCAGAATCCAAATTAGATTCTACAGTGTTTGGTTTAAGGATCCCATCTTGTATGTAGGGAATCCAAATAAGAGTCTTTAATTTATCTTTCAAGTCGTGTTCTCTACTTAAGAGAATAACCAAATAAGTATGAGAAAACTGAAATACAATGTTATAAGTTATATGTGTGTTCCTATTACTTAAAATTTTCTATAACATTAATATGTAAGTTCTATTGTGAATGGTAATGGTTTTGTGCCCTGTTGATATTTTTAAAGTATGTATTGTGGTAAAACCCATAAATAATATGGTAATCCAAACCAGCAGACAAAACTCATTAACTGGCCACCAAGGAGCGATGGTGTAACAAAAATAAAACCTTTAATCTAAGAATATAGTTGGCGATGAATCCAACTATAGATAGACATTAGTTAGGTTCAAAGAGGATTCTAGAACAGTATGATACCAAACCTTAGAAAAATTATGTACAACAAATGGGCAGATGGAAGCTCGGGGGTACAGGGTTCTCTCTATCGGATGTTTCTTTAGAAAATAGCCATGAATAAATGATACATTCCATGAAATTTATCATAAATAACATTAAGCTATGAGTCAACTAAACTAAACCAGTGTGTAGCAAAACCTTCATGGCGTAAGAAATCGAGTGTAACAGTTTACAAAATTATATGAATAATATTACAGTTACAACAATAATAACCCAACAGGTACATGCATTAATTCAAGGTATTATACTAGTTTCATATATTAATGTAACAGTAAATTAACAAATAACTCTTGTTGGTAGGATGACAAGAACCCTGACAACAGTGCCAACCTAAAATGGTAATGACAAGGGACTGTAATTCAATATGAAACCAAAAACAAAGGATTATCACCCCAAAAATTTGAAACATTTAAATAATAGCATTACATTGTGAAGACTTGGAAGTTCCAAGGGTAAAGAAAAACCATATTAAAAAAGGCAGCCTAATGTATGTCACCAGAAGAGCTAAAAATACCCTTGGCCGAAACTGATTTCAAATAAACAATATTGAAATATTATTTACACACACTCCATTGTAACAAATACATCCATTATGAAAATGTTTGAAGGAACAAACCTGGTTCATGAACGGTTCTATGAAAAGCAAATAGACTTACCAGAGGGAGTGTTGTGTGTCCAAATGCACCATACACCACAGTGCCTATCTCTCTCAGTGCCTCGAAATCCCTTCGAGACCAAAATATATGAATCGGCAGTGAGCTTCCAAACGAGTAACCAAGGATGAAAAATTATTTAGGTTCAAAGTCAAATACCAGTAGAGAGAAAACTAACTAGAGATAAGGGTAGTCGATGACCATATCTTTGCATAGTAAGGTCTCCATAGCTGTAGAGCTTCATTCGGGAAAAAAAGGGAAGAAAACTCCAAGAATGAGCTGGGGTATTGGTCCGGGTTGGTTATACTAACCCTATCATGGCCAAATACAATCGTCAGATCGGGCCTAGGTAGATCGACAACTCAAAAGTGCCAAATGTCCCTACGTGCAGCCTATAGGGTTGGTGGTCACCGAAAACTGCATGTAGGTACTCTAGAAACATCTCCAAGCCGAGTAAAATACGTTTAACATAGTGGATCATATCGAGGCATACCTGGCCATACATTTAGCTTGGCTTATGAAATGAGTTAGCTACATTGGATATCAACAATATGGCATGCGAATAATGCATGGTGTGTCATTACTATTAAACAAAACGAACTACTGTATTTTTAATATAAATTATTACAATGTATTTTCACATGAAAACTATGATGGGTGCTAACATAACGTTTTGATAATTTCCTTCCATCTATAGCAATTATTTATGTGTTTTTTTACAATGGTTAATTTGCATAAAGAGATAGGATAAAAATGTAGTTTGTAAGGAGTTGTGTGTTACAGTTCATTTTGAATAAAAATTTGAGAAACTTAATTTAATTAATTAATAATTAATATATGGATGATAGAGATTTAATATTTGCAAAATATTTACAAAATATTTTTATCAATAGTGAAAAAAGAATGTTGAGATTTATCTTAAAGGTAATTTTTCTCTTTTTTCTTTTCAACTTAATTAAAAAATATTATAAATAAAATATATATTTTCTATTTAAGTAAAGTTGTGGACATCTAGGTATGTGGAATTGATAAGTTATTAGCCTATAGTATTGTAAAAAAACTTATTTAAAAGATAAGAATTTCCATGGTAAAAAGAATACAAATATCCATTATTAAGAATCGTATTACATACCTTTTATTTATTTATATACTAATTTTTTTTAATAATAATAATTTAAAATAAAATTATAATTTAATTAAATTTTATATGTTTTTTAAATTTTAACAATGTGAAATAAATATTTTGATATTTATTATACATTAATGTCTACCAATATTTGCAATAAATTTAATTTATATAATTAGGTTCATTTAATTTAGGTAATTACATTCATTTATAAAAATAAGTCTTTACTAGTGTTAAACTAAACTCATCATGCATTTACATATTAAACTTTTAATCTATATTGCTTAATATGCATGTTAAGTACATTCATTTATAAAAATAATCTTTTACTCATGCTAAACTAAACTCATAATGCAACTACATATGCATTTACATATTAAACTTTTAAACAAAAGTGTTTGAGATACATGTTAAATGCAATACCCAAATATAAAATTATTAATCAATTTGATATTTTGAAGATTTATGTGGTGTGAGTTTTTGAGGAGGGTTATTTGACATCTCCACGGTATCCATTTTTATGTCTACAATTATTAGTCAACTTATTAATTAAAATATACTTAATGGGATTAAGGATAATCAACTCTATGGTTATTGTTGGGATTATGGATAATCAACTATTATGATCATTGATGGGATAATGGATAATGAACTCTTATGATTATTGATCAATTATGGATAAATTTTGATCTTTGTCCACACTTTTTTCATTATATAATATTTGATTTCCTTACAATAACATTAGTTAATACTATGTGAATATAAAATCAATCTGCGAAAATGATTATGTATTAATTTATTAATTGTCCATAGTTATAATTATTTTTATTAATAAATTAATAGATAATCATCATAATTGATTGATTTTATAATTTTTTCTATGTTTTGGGGATAAATATATCTCCAAAATTTATAGTAATAATTTGAAGGCTTTGCGTAACTGGTGATTCGAGCTCCGACTGGTTTGCTACGGTTTGTGATTTCTAGCGTTTGATCTCGCTTCATGCAGACGCTGCTGGTTCCTTTCTGCTAAGGTTTCGGTTTCCTGCGGCGTCCCTTTTGAGCGCCCCGAATGTCCGCCTCCTTTGGAGGGGTGGGTAATACCCCCCCTCCTCCTAACTCTGCCTCCACTGCTATGTTTGACTCGCCGGATATCGTAACGCCTGGAACGCAGACTGTTCCTGACAGGGTTAACACTACAGACAAAATTCTTGATGCCAAGACAAGTTTAGAACCCCTTGGAAATGCAAGTACTGAACAGACTGCTACGGAGGCACAGCAAAAAGCCTCCTCTGCCACCTGTATTCCCAAAGCTGTAAATCGGATCAAAATCGATCTCCCAAGTCACCGTATCAATGGACACATTCAGTTCATGAAGGATCACGCCCTCATCGGTAAGTTCATCGGACTTTGGCCGACTGAGAAAGCTTTGCAGGGTTGGATAAAATCCAAATGGAAACCCAAGGGTCAAGTTACCTTGCAGCTTGGACCCAAAGGTTTTTCACATTCATATTTCACTGCCTTGAGGATAAGACACGCATCTCTGAAGAAGGCCCCTATTTCTTTAACTCTGCTGGCCTCTACCCATGTGATTGGATTGAAAGATTCCATCCAGATAAGGAATATTTCAGTTGGGCTCCTGTGTGGATACGAATTTACTCCCTGCCTTTGGAGTACTGGGATGAAGAAACTATTAAGGACATTGTCAATGGACCAAGAACGTGGCCGTCGAGGAAACAAAGTTCCAGGTACTGACATGTAATCTCAGCTATATGCACCTTTGGCGCAAGCCTCTCACGGATTCGGTAAGTCTATTCCACGATGACTTTGAATGGATTCATATTATTGATTATGAGCACATCCCTTTCCGTTGTAGAAAATGTCATGAGCATGGACACCTTTTCAGAGACTACCCACTGAACCGAAACCTGCTTCCTCTTCCCCTATTGATGGAAAAGATGCTGGCGGCTTTATCAAAGTCTCCTCCAAGAAGAAGCACTCCAAGAAAACTCCTATCATCTCTACTACCCCCAACATTCCCAGTACTAGCAACATTTTTGAGGTTCTAGCTCCTCAGGATCATTCAGATGCTCAACAGGGGCAGCCTCTTTCTTCTAGCCCCCCTCCGAACGCCCCTGATTCGAATCTCAAATCTTCTTCAGCTTCTGATTTAACTAAAGCCTCTCTAGCCACCTCTTTGGTTGAGATCCAAACCAATCCCACCTCTTCTGCCTCTGTTCTCATGGATATAGACTGCACCCAAGTATCTGTCCCACCTTCAGGGGCGGAAGACATTGAACTGAATATCCCAACTATAATGGAGGACGAACCTGACAATGTCGACATCGGGGAGATCAATATTCTGGCGCTGGAGGAAGCCTGCCATCAGAAAGAATACAGTAAAATTAAACCCCATTAGATTGATAAGTTAGCAATGGTCCTCTCTCGTGAACAACAAAGAAACTCCCTGGGCATCCAAGCTGGAGGACCTTGAGACGACAGGAAAATTATGAAGGAATCAAAAAAACGTGGGAGAAAGACAACTTTACAGAGAACTATCATGGCAGGAGAATACTGGTGGAATCTGACAAATTCCCTCAGTTGACAAAGTTCTACAAGTCCCTCCCGACCAGTTCCTCATGAAGCTCGTTTCGTGGAATGTGAGAGGGCTAAACAGCCCCTCAAAGCACAAGATGATTAAAAATATGATTCAGAAATACAACCCCTCTATGGTCTTCCTTCAGGAGACGAAATGCAACAACAAAACTCTTGAACTCATTATGGCCAAAGCCTGGACTAATTGTAAATCAGTTTCTGTGGATGCGTCAGGGGCTTCGGGTGGGTTAGCAATTCTGTGGAATCCCCAACTCCTCTCTTTGTCTAACTTCCACGCCTCCCATTTCTGTATACAGTCGAATTTCCATTTTCTAGGCACCAATATACATGGACACCTAACTAATGTGTATTTTCTGCAAGAAATTCAAAAGAAATTAGATCTTCTCAACACCTTGACAGATCTAAATTCTATAAGGCGCTTCCCACTCTGGTTTTGTGCGGGGGACTTCAACATGACCACCACTTTCGAAGAACGATCCGGAGGCAGGCACAGACTTGAAGGAGACTACTTAGGCTTTAAAGACTTCATTTCAGCTAATCAACTTGTGGATATACAAACCTCCAATGGCACATTCACTTGGACCAACAAGCGTAGTGGGCCGCTGCACATTGCATCTCAGCTGGATCGATTTCTCATGACAGACAACGCTATTCATCTGGGAGGGGATTTTCATTCTTCCATACTTCCCCTTGCAGGCTCGGATCACTGGCCCATCCTCCTGCAATGGTCTCGACCGGGTGTGCATTGCAATAAACCATTCAGATTCGAATCATTTTGGTTTTCCCATGTTGGTTTTAAAGACTTTGTCACCAAGGAATGGCGTTCATTTGTTCCAGTAGATGGCTCAAAAATGTTCCAATTCCAACAAAAACTCAGAAATATTAAGCTCTCTCTCAAAAACTAGAATAAAACCCACTTTGGCAACATCTTCGACAACAAAAGGGAGTACGAGCTTCAAAAGAACCTTCTGCAATAGAAAATCATAACCGAAGGCAGAACTGAGGACTATGACAAACAAGAAAATGAGCTCCTCACAAAAATTGACATTAGCAGGCAACGGGAAGAGACTTTCTAGAGACAAAAATCTCGTATCAGATGGCTTCAAGATGGTGAGAAAAACGCCAAGTTTTTCCACAGATCTACTATACAGCGAAGGATGCATAATCATATTGCCTTTCTTAACAGTGATCAAGGCACTCGCCTAGAAACGCATGAGGACATTGACAAAGAACTCAGAGGGTATTTCAAAAACATTTTGCAGGAACTGGACGGAAATCACGAGCAATCCATTTTCTCTGTCACCCAACATATTCCTAAAATCATTTCAGAGGATCACAATGCAATGCTTCTTCAGCTGGTTACTCTACATGAGGTTTAGAAAGCTATAATTCAGCTAAAGGAGGGGAAAGCGCCAGGCCCAGATGGTTTCACTGCCAACTTTTTTCACGCTTTTTGGGAGCTTATTAAGTTGGAAGTGTGGGCTTTAGTGGAGGAATCCTGATCCATGCACTGGATCCTTCCCTCACTGAACTCAAACTTCCTCGCTCTCATTCCCAAAGAGGAGAACTCTAGTACACCAGATAAATACAGACCCATAGCGCTTTGCAATGTTATTTACAAGTTAATCTCCAAAGTTATTGCAAATAGGCTTAAGCCTCTCCTTCCTCTTCTTATTTCGCCAGAGCAGACTGGTTATGTGGAGGGTCGTCAAATTTCGGATGGAATAATTCTTTCACAGGAAGTAATTCACTCCCTCAAAATCCTCAAGAAACTAGGTATGCTTCTTAAACTTGATCTTTCAAAAGCATTTGACAAATTAAGCTAGAACCATATCAAACAAGTCCTATTGGCTTTTGGTTTCAATGCTGCTTGGACTAGATGGGTAATGAGCCTTCTCTCCTCTCCCAGTTTTTCTATCCTTGTTAATGGCTCTCCCTATTTACCATTCTGGTCTTCTAGGGGTATTCGTCAAGGGGACCCCTTATCCCCTTTCCTTTTTGTGCTCATGGCGGAGGGCCTTGGTCGTCTTATTAGTCACGCTGCCTCCTCTGGTTCTTTCAAAGGTATCTCTCTCCATGACAGTCCCCCCATTACTCATCAGCAATTTGTAGATGATAATTTGCTCTTTGGCCATCCTTCTATTCAAGAATCCCGCACCTTCAAATCTCTTCTTAACACTTTCTCGGAAGCCTCTAGTACTTCCATCAACGCTGCTAAATCCCTCATTTTCTTCTTCAACACCCCAACCATCTCTCAGCATAATATAGCTCAAATTTTGGGCTTCAAGATTGATGTTCTTCCCTCCAAGTATCTTGCTGCTCCCCTGATTGACTCAGCTATAAAGCATGCTTCCTGGAGAGCCCTGCTAGATAAGATGGAAGCTCGCCTTTCCTCCTGGACCTATCGCTCTCTCAATTTTCCCAGTAGAGTCATCCTCATCAAATCTGTTCTTCAAGCCATGCCTCTTTACCTCTTTTCCATTCTGGCTGCTCCTAAATGGGTGCTGAAGCAAATTCGCAACATTCAAAGGAATTTCCTCTGGGGCTCTTCGAGCCTCAATAGAAAATGAGCTCTTGTTAAGTGGATTGAAGTTTTCACTCCTAAAAATACAGGGGGCCTGGGCTTACGAGACCCGCTTCACAACAATCTTACCATGGGGGCTCGAATCTGGTGGATTTGGGTCTCCAAACCTCACATCCCATGGGCTCGTCTTTGGCAAGTTAAATATGCTCCGGGCAGGTCACAGGCTGATCTCATCCATCTCAATTCTGACGATCCTGGCTCATTGATATGGAATGTGGCAAAACTTCATGGAACCTTCATTCAAACTCACAGTTTCTGGGAAATCCATTCAGGAGATAAAGCTAGATTTTGGGAAGACTCTTGGCAAAAATTGTTGAAGCTCTCCTCGCTCTTCCATAAACCTATTTGGAAAAATAATCTTCGGAATGCCATCCCCTTTCATGTCAACAACTTATGGCAACCCAATTCTTCTCATGGTTATCAGGTTTGGAAACCAGCAATTAATTAGCAAGAAGATTGGCTTGGAGAAACCTCTGAAGATATTGAACAGGAGCTCTATCTTAGAAGAATTAAAGTTTCCAATCAAGCTGACAAGTTACGATGGGGATACACTACATGGGGTAACTTCTCTACTCAAGAAGCTTACAAATTTCTCTCTTTCCCACAGCAGGATCAGCAGGATCGTATTTGAGCCAAGTCTAGCAACCTAACTCTTGGCCTAAAATTTCCACCTTCCTTTGGCTCCTCAGCAAAGGAAAAATTCTCACCTAGGACAATCTCTTAAAAAGAGGCTTTATCGGTCCTTCAAGATGCCCCAATTGTCAGTCTCAAATTGAAACTGTGCAGCATCTCCTTGATTCTTGTTCTTTAGTCACTTATCTATGGGATCAATTCTCTTTATGCTTTGGTAGAACAAGGCAACTGGAAGGGGATATTAATAATACAATCAAAAGATGGCCTTCACTTCCGTTTCAATGTAATCTGCTCAACAACATTTGTAATTTTTTCCCGGGATTCATCTATTGGCCCACCTGGAAGGAGTGTAATCACAGAATTTTCAAGGATGTTACCACTCCAAATGCAATAATTTGGTCCAATCTCAAGCGCAATCTCCAAGAAACATTGGCTCTGACTCCCTGGCAAGATTCAGATATGCCGACCTCACCAACTGAAAGTCTCATTTGGAAGAGATGGGAACTTGATTTCATTCACACTAATCAGCATTCCCAGAATACTTTGAATCATTCTGACTCGCCTCTCTCCTGGTCGCCTCCTATGCCTCACGCTTTCAAAATGAATTTTGATGGAGCGGCTAAAGGAAATCTGGGTCTTGCTGGTTTTGGAGGCATATTTAGGAATCATGAGGGAACTATGGCTCACATATATTTCGGCTCTATGGGACGCGACTCCAATAATGTTGCTGAACTCGAAGGCTTATGGCAGGGGTTGAGTATAGCAGAGAAAGAGAATTTCTTCCCTCTGGAAGTTGAAGGGGATTCTCAGATCCTGATTGAAGCGACAAACCGTCTCCACTCTGGCTCCACTGCTTCCAACGTTTCTTCTAGTTGGAGACTGCAAAGTATATTGGAACTTATTGAAACTTGGCTCAAGATGCCTAAGGCTGTAACCTTCAAGCATATCAGACGCACAGCCAACACAGTTGCTGATCGTTTGGCCAATCAAGGAGCTCTTCAGACAATTCCATTCTACGAAGGTTTGCTACAGAACTCCAATGATGAACAACTCATACAGGACTGCACATCCTTGGTGCAAAAGGATCTCCAAAACCTGGATGCGGGTGACCAAAAATATTGATAGGGGGCAAGTACGGTTGGCGGGCGCGTGGAGTTCAATCACCGCCACTCTTCTTGGCATCCTCTGCACCATCAATGGCATTAAACTTGAATGGTCTGGAGCATTTATGCGGCACACTCCTCTAGTGCATTTTTACTTCGATAAGGCCCTCTTCCCTAACACCGGTCCGAAGGTAAGCTCGTTGATGGGTGCCTTCCTCATAGACCTCTTCATAGATTCGATTACGGGCGCTCTCAAGGGAGGTTGCTCCACTGCTCTGGTCGACGAGGTTCAGGTGAACTCTTCCAATCCGGCTGCTCCGAATGTCAATGTTGCTGTGCAGGACGAGGATGATCCCGACGCTCAAGCCTGCCCTGTGGTCGAGTCGCCTCATTCTTCTCTAGGTAATTAATGGCCTCTCCATACTCTGGTCGGTTTTGGACTGCTCTTTGTGCTAGACTCGGCTTTGGCTCGCGTATGATGACTCGGTTCAGTTGGTTCTACCCTTTTTGTTCTATTGAATGCCGGTTTTCCCCCAGCGGGCGGCAGTTCATTTTGTATAACTGTGTTTACATCTCTGAAGCTGAATGCTGTAGGTTAATATACTATTTGGATTCTCAGGCCGGATTTCCCTATAAGGGCGGCTTCTCTGTGCTTAGAAGTCTTTCTGTGCATCAATGAAGTATCAGTCTACAGGCATTGTGTGTTGTTATTTTGTTAAACTATCATGGCTGCACTAGAATGCCCATCTCTCGGGCCAGAATTTCTGAGGCTTCGGCCTCCATGTAATCTTTTTTGTATTAATAGATTACACTTACTCTAAAAAAAAAAATGAGGTGGTTAAGATATTTAGTTACCAATAATAGGAGAAAGGGGGAGAGAAAGCACCCTTGTCACAACCCTCTATGTGCATGAAATAAAGGGGACATGGCCCTATTAATGAGGGCTCCAAACGATATCGACTAAATACAACTCATTACCCACATAAAAAAACTCCAGTCCAAAACCAAAATGTGTTAGAAAAAACCTCAGATAAATCAAAATTACCCTATTCTACACCTTTGATAGATCAATTTTCATTATATCACCCTTCTGATATTGTACCTTAAGACCATGCAAACCATGTTGGGCTTCCCCCACCACATTATGGATATGTTTGTCCTCCGGAAAACCAAATTGATCCTCCTTGATTGACGCTAAAAGGATATGATTTAGCCTGTTAGAAATTATCTTTGTTATAATTTTGTACACAATGTTGCATAAAGAAACGAGTTTGAAATATTCAAAGGAGTTTGGGGAGTCCTTATTGCGAACTAACGCTAGGAAGGTTGTGTTGAAAGCAGAGAGCATCAATCCTTCTCTTCAAGATTATTCTCTTACCTCTAAGAGGTCATCTTCGAGTACCTCATATAGCCCTAAGAAAAATCCACCCCACACCCATCCAGACCCAGACTCTTATCTGTCTAAAATTTAAACAACACACCTTTCATCTTAGCTTCGATGATAGGGGTTGTGAACCCTCTATTCCCTTATTGATCTACGAAACTGAGGAAAAACATTGATGTTTTGACTACTTCCCCCATAGTTTCTTACTCTATATCCTTAAACAAGTTTTCATTAGAGGAAATTTCAGCTTAAAAGTGGCCTTCTAAGGAAAACTAATAAAATAAGAGTTATGAATATTGGAGGGAAAAGAAGAAAAATGTTTTCTTTTAATTGTATATTTGGCTTATCTCCTTATATATTTACTCAAATTTCAAGTGTAGACACTCATTGGATGGGGAATTAAATTCCACATCCAACGAGTACCCATTATGCATAATTTTGTGAAGGTACACATTCACAAAAAATGAAGATACATTAAAAAAAAGAGTGTTAAGGAGATAAGACAAAAATACAATTTAAAAAATATTTTTTCTTATTTTCCTTCCAAAATATTTACATATACCTCTTTTTAAATTTAAATTATTTTGATTCGTTTACATATTATGACATGGAAATAACATGAAAATTTCATGGGCACATTTAGGCTAAAATTTCCTCTAATGCAAAGTAGGCCTTACTAGGACAAGCCAGACCCTCTAAATCTACCACCTCTAAACCCTCCTCATTCTTCATGCTCTAAATTGTGTTATTCACCTTCCTTCCTCTGGAAAAATTGTGGAAAAGTTAGTGTTTTCATCACCACTAGACAACCAAGTTTCACTGATTTTTAAACTCCATTCCTCCTCTTGCAATTTCAAAATTGATTTCTTCCTTTCTCTAGTCCCAACGTCCTTTCTTTATCTTATGCAGAACAAAACCCTCCTCTGGCCTCTCTTCCCACCCCCTAAGTGAAAACTCAATATCCTACAACTCCTTATTTCTTTCTTCCTTATGAGCCAATCCCCAACACTTGGTTTCCTTTTTTATTCTTTTCAAGTTCTCCTCAAATTGTTGGGCCATTGACTGTTGAACTTTTGGGTCAAAGGGGATCCAAGATTTCCTTACGAAATAAATAAAGGATTCCTCTCTAAGCCAAGGGGAATTAAACTTGAATGGCCCTTAGGGATTCCTCGTTCCTATATCCACTTCTAGGAGTATGGGGGAGTGATCGGGAAACCCTCCATAAAAGGCCCATTGTTTGGGCATCAAATTTCCTTATGTCAGTCCCTCTTCTACTAAGAAGTGATCCACCCTCTTGGATATCTTGTCATTCCCAGTTCTGTTGTTCACCCACGTAGGATTAATTTTGATAAAATCCACATCCATATATCTTTTAAATTCTAGTATATTAATGAAGAAATTTTTCAACAGATCCGAGATGGCCCTGGCTCCCCAGGACTCTGCTACTCCCAGTGAAAAATTAAGGTCCCCACTTAGAATCAGCCCTATGGATATCACAATTTCTTTTTGAATAGGGAGTCCCAAAACTATTGTGTGTTTCTGTTGGGCCCATACACATTATTGAGAGTGAATGTCCACCCCAGAACCTCACTCACCACCTCCATCCAAAGCCCCAAAGAAAATAATCAACTAATTTACACCCGAATTGACCTAGGAAACCATCATATTGTTATTCCTTCTGCTCTTCCATATGCATCAAACCACAAGAACTTCCATCCTGAGAGAAATTCCTCCAAAACCCTTACAATATCATCCTTAGAGCCAAGGGTTTCTTGAAGAAAAATATCCTCTAGTTTTTCTACTTCTACTAGCCTCTTGAGAGTGCATTTTTTGTGAGGGCATGCTAGCCCCCTCCAATTCAAAGAGATTAATTTCAATGAGTCACCATTATTGGGGCTTTCCATACTGTAAGGGCTCCTTCGATTGATTTTTTTCTTCCCCCAACCAACTCCACCTTAGATTTTTAATTTTCTTTGAACAAGTAATATTTACACCCTCTCCCCCTCCCTTTTGATGCTTACCACTCCAAATTTCCTAGTCCTATCCTCGGACCATCCAAGGGCACCAAAATTTTCCTCAAACGAAGGGTGTAGGTCAGATCCCTCGTTTCTGAGCTCTCTGAAAGTGACATGTATAAATTGAGTGACAGGGCCACTAAATCCCTTTCCCAGATGACCTATTAGGTGCCACCTAAGCTAGATGCCCAACACCCCCTCCTTCCACTACCCCTACCCCAAAACCTTTGACTAAATGAATAACGACTGAGACTCTACTTTCTTCTTAGAAAAATTCAAGAAATGCATGCTTTTGGAAACTGGAAGAGTTTAATAAAGAAGATGGATAATCTATTCTACTGCTCCAACTAGAATAAAGATTTGTTACATTGGTGCTTTATCCTACAAGGGAGGGACCTACATCACCTAAAGTCCTACATCGCTCCTCAGCTCCATAGTATCTTAACCCACAACCTCCCTCTTGTTATCAATGAAAAGAGATGTGTGGGCTAGCCTTGCCTCTTCCTCTCCCTTGTCGCTCATTTTCTTAGAGTTTTCCATGCCAATATTCAACTCCACCGCCTACTTCTTTGGGATGCAACCCTCTTTTCAGTTGAATTTCATCTTAGATTCCTTGGTGAGGTGGCCATGTTCATGGCATATTCGATAAAGGAAAAATACTCCATAATATAGTTGTTGGGGTTCCAAATCATCTCCTCCATATTGATCTTCATTTCTGCTGGTAGGCCATTCCTAAGATCCATGTTTCCCAAGATTCTATCCACCCTGAACTCCTGAGTGATTACAAAGGACTTGTTATGATCAAGATAACTTCCCAATAGGTTCCCAATACTTTGAAACTAATAGTAATTCCACAATTTTTGAGGTTAGACCCAAAATCCTTACCCCTAGAAGAGCCACCTCTCATTTCTCCTTTTCCACATTGAACAAAGGGGTCCAAAACTGAAATATCACTGGTGCCTACTTAATATATCAGGCCATATGTGCAACCTTCCTTGCTTCCTCCATCGCATCAAAGAAAAGTTGCACACATTGGCCAACATTCATACCTTTAGCTCTTTGGACACTACCTCTCAAAGCTCCTTCTCCACCCAATCTAAGAACCTTCCTTTTTTCAAGAAGCGACACCTCGGCTTCCAAACCAAAATGAGTTTTGCCATATTTTTTCCTCCTAGAGCCCCGCATCTTTCACTGGCAATAACAATGATGGGGAAGGGGATATTTTGATGCACTTCAACCTCTTCCTTTTACCCCATTTTTCCGACCCTTTAGAATCAAGGTCCTATTTTCCTCCTGCACCTGCCTCGACCACTTTGTTTTGCTGCGACATCATCCCTACATCCCCCAGTATGGACACCGAAGACCTCGTTGCAAAGACCTTAAATAATTAATTCCTTGCACTCTGAGCTTGAGGGTTTCGACCTAGAACCTATACTAACCCCAAACACTCACTAGTGCCCATTAATTGTGCCAATACTTGTTGTGAAAGCATGGGATATGTCCTGTTATCCTTCCTTTGCACACATGTTTGATTATGAGAAACTGCAGCAAAGGCAGTCTGTCTCACATCCACATAGGCACTTCTTGAAAATTTACTCCCGAAAAACCTACCACCCCAATTCCGACCACCAATGATCTGCTACTACTATGGCCATTCTCTAACATGATGATTGGAGCAGACTTCACGTCTATCCCGCCTGACCATGCTCCTATGGTTTCCAAAGACGCTGAGAAGAATTGTTCCCCCATTCGAGCTTTGGCTCATAGTCCACAATGTCCTCCCACTCCATTGTCTCTAACAACCTTAATTCCAAAGCATCTGCCATGGTTTTCTTTGTTTTAAAAGAATAAATAATATTAAAAATAATATATAAAAAGGATTATGCGTTTAAATTATTTATTTAATATTGGTTTAGAGTATTGTTTTTTCTTGGTTAAGAGTTATTTTTTATAACATCATAGGTTTTTTAGTCTTGAAAATTTGAAGAGAGACTAAAACACATGATATCTCCATACCTAGAAATTCTTCTGGAAATTCCACCTAGAAATGCCTCAATTAGATTATTAGCCAATTTTTAATTATTTCCTAAGTCTAAACTTAGGGAAACGGGTTAATTGATCAGAATTAATTGAGATAAGGTGAAAATTCTCTAGAAACTCACATGGATCGATCGAGAACTAATATGGGCCACTGATTATGTTTTAATCTTAGTTGTTGGAGGTCCAACAGATGATTATAAGAAAAAATTCATGGGTAGATGGAGGACACACTTTTGAGATTGATTTCCTTGGGTTGTTCAAATTTCCAAAGGCAACATACAAAAGAGTTCGAGCCAGAGAAGGAAGCAGAGGAAGAGAGGGGCAAAGACAGTGAGGTTGAAGGAAGTTTTTCATATCCGGTGAAGTGCATTGCAAAGAGATATAAAAACCATAGTGAGGCTAATGCAATGGCTGCACAAAAGTGTCAGAAGGCAATTCGATTATGTTGGGGAGAAGACAAGTTTCAGTTCTAGAGGCTGGAAGGAAATTCCAAAGGCTAGGAGAAACATTTTCCCAGTCAAAAACATACTAGAAGGCTTGAGGAGAAGTTGATTGAGGATGAGCATGGAAGGGACTATGATAGGGTGATGCGGGCCTACATAGAAGCAATTCAGATGACTCACTTGGGGTTGTAGTTAGATCCCAATTTTTCTTGTGGGGTGAGGAAAATCCCCCACTAGACTATTTCCAGTATTTTCTCTGCAGGATTTTCATATTTCGGCATCTAGATTTCACTAGGAATTTCTGACTACTGCATAATAATAAAAACCCTAGTTGTTGCCCCTATTTTCCCAAGTTTGGTTTTTCCAGGGAATTTTGTCTGAAAATAAATCTGTTAATTTTTATGTGTGTGTCCTAACATTTTTCAGTTTCCAACGCTATTTTTTTTTTATCTTTTATTTATGAAGGTTGCAGTGTGATTTATTTGGTACTTTCCATAGCAAACAAATTTTTAATTAATAAACAATTAGAAAAATAAATTCCACTTGCTGCAATCGTGATATAGGTGGCTCCAAACACCCTTAGGAGACCAAGAGGGCTCAAAAATGGTCAAAATTCAAAGTGGTTAGAATGCTTTCGAACTAGGAAAATATTTTAGTTCTCGTCGCCATATTTCTAATTGTGCGAATGACACTCAAATCCGAGTTTGTATGAGAATGTTATTGCAGTTTTAATTTTGTACCAAATAACAAAAGAACTAGTCAAAGTCAACATTCTGTCATGTGGAAGGATGTACGGATGACATGTGGTAGGCCTAGTGGGACACATAAAGCTAATGTGGCAGAATAGTTAACAAAATAGGTGGACCCACAAAAAGGTGATGTGGCAACACCAAAAGTCGACACATGGCAGGTAGGTGGTAGAGGTGGCATATGATGTGGACCAATGATGGTTTTCCACATGGCCCAATCACATGGTGCCAAATGGCACCTCAAATTAGGCCCAAGTGGCGTTAGATGGTGCAACGTACATTTTTTGTCTTATTCTCATGTTTTTGGGAGTCTTTACAATATGGACATACGATTCCATATATAATATTGTTTGAAAAAACTAAAAAACAATATTAAAACTAAAAATGGGCTTTCAAACAATATTGGGAGTCAATAGGATTTGAACCCAAAACCTCCCAACAACAAGTATCTTAATATGATTATCCCAACCAATGTTCCAACCTCACACTTTGTCAAAAAATGCCATTCAAATGGTTCAAGGAAACCATAGAGAATGATGGAGAATACATGAGAGATGAGGGCACAGAGAGGCCAATGGAGTCGTGAGAAAAGTGGAGGCAGAACGTGGAGCAGACCAGTATGCAATTCAATGAATATTATTATTTTGACTATAGGTGTGGGACCATGAGAAGCCAAAGGGGTGGAACCTTGCCCAAGGAATCTTGAGGGGCATCAAAAATATTCCTTTAGGTCCCAAACTTTCCAGAGTCACTTTTTGACAAATTTTATGTCGATTTTACACCTCTTAGCGACAGGAACTCAATAATGATGTCCATTTTGGTATCATAGCTTCCCATTTTTTGCCCATTTTACATATTGGAGTGACGGTGTCAGATTCCCAAGTGTGGACAGTTGATTTTAAGCCTCTTGATAGCACAAATTTGATGGTGCAACTAGATTCAGCAGCTGAGCACCCACTTCTTCAGCCAACTTCAAGAGATGAGGTATATGCAATATTTATGTCATGTTCTTCTTTGATCATTAGCTGTGAGATGTTATATGTTGTTTAGATCCCTGATCGATGTATGTTGTGGGATCTATGTTTCTACTTCATGTGAGATGTATTTGCCATGTATTGTTGAAGGGATCCTCATTGTCACCTTGTGTGAGATTATGTCATGATGATAGGAGGTATATTGTGAGTGAGAGTTCCTGTAGAAAAACGTCTCGTGGAGGGACAAGACACTCATGTTGAGGGCATATATCCTTGTATGATAGAAAACATAGTCCATGTACATCATTTCCATTTCCAACACTATCTGATGCACTCTGCCCCATTTTGGCATAGGGCCCTGAGACGTATCCCACACTGGGTGAAATCCGTTATCAACGTCTCGTGTTCTTATGTTACTGATTGTTGTCTTGTTTCCTCTTGTTTAAAGCATGAATATGTGTTATTTTAATGCTCTTTCTAGTGAAATTGTAACCACATCACAGAAGTAAAATATCATGGGTAAATCAAGCAGCTGACAAACTCAGATCAAGCAGTATCAGAGCAGTCTTCTTGCTGATGTGAATTGTGAGCATGAACAATGATTGAACGTGTAACAATGGAGGATGAAAAATACATGTATGAGGTCATACTGAGGATGTCCAAAATGGTAGACATATTGTATGGAACTTATGAGAAGAGAATAGCGGAAGAGGAGAAAGAAATATCAAAGAAGGATGCTCCATCTACATCTTCTAGTGCTTATGCTTCTTCTTCATCACCTTCATCGTCTTCTCATCATTCGAATGAGGAGATCAACCATAGTCTTCTAGAAGAGAATTTTGAATTAAGGAGGCAACTACGAGAAGAGAAAGAAGAGAAACGAATATTGCAGCTTCAGTTGCGAGCCATAGAAGAGGCCTTGGATAAGTTGAAACGCAACGAAGGCTTAAAGAAGCCATCATCCCCTATTTCAGAATCAATAGTTGAGGTAAAAAATGTTGATTTCTCTTCAGTTTCATATTAACATGCTATTATTTTTGTTGGGAATGTGGAAATACCCATTACAGGAACTGGCATGAGACTCCTCACCAAGATGGGATATAAAGGAGGAGGACTTGGTGTTAATGGCCAAGGCATAACTTCACTGTTGAAGGTTGTGTAGACACCTCGATTCACAGGTTTGGGATACACTAAAGGACAATGCTCAAAGATGTTAGAAGATTCCCATACATGGTTGAAACCATTTGGGAAAGAAAATGATGGGAACACTTCACCATCATCCTATGACAGCGCACATTTCAGAGAAAGAGCTTAGGCAAGCTCTTATCACCATGATTGCATCAGAGAACAAAAATAAAGGTATAAAAATCCTCAGTATTCTAATGTTCATTTTTATTACAAGCATGTCAATAACAATTAACATAAATCGTGGCATCGAGAAACATGTAGTTTTTCTGGATTACATAACCATGTATTTTTTGAGTGTTGGAAAAGAATGGCAGCACGAAAGAGGATGAGGCATAAAAGGGCTTCTCAACTGCAGGAAAATAAGAAGGTAAAGTAGGTATGGAGGAAGAATACTCATTGCAATTATTGTGACAATAGTGGTCATCAAATAGCCACGTGTTGTAGGCTCCATCCAGAGCAGTGCCTAAAAATCAAAGCATTAATGCAGAAGCCAATTGAAATAATTGTTCAACAAGCGAATGCACCATAGATAGGACCCATTCACTTTGATAAGTGAGAGATGGTTTTTCGGTGTGGTAGTGTGTCATGGCCTTACTTTGTCAATCTTGTGTTGCAATTTAAAATGTAAAAGTGATGATGTGTTTTCCATTACTTGTGAAGCAACAATGATGTATTGGCCTTGTATTGATAGCTAGGGTATTGATTCCATTTTTTTGTAAACTTGACCATAGAGTATGAGTTATAAACTCATGGCAAGTATGGGATTCTTGGGTCATAGTTGGTCATGTAATTAAGCATGTAATTTGTAAGAAGATTGTACTACATGTTTGCAGAGGATGCAGGTGTCAGCTCATCGCTTATGGCTTCGAAGATCAAAGGTGAAGGAGAATGAAGGGTGACCTTTCAGGACACTTGTAGGTTTAGAAAAGGTACAAAGCAGCTGCAGATTATTTTCATGCTTTTGGTGGACCAAAAGTTCCTAAGTGGGGAGGATTGATCCGGGTGGCTCTAGAAACCCTCAGGAGACCAAGAGGGCTTAGAAATTGTCAAAATTAAAATTGGTCAGAATTCTTTCCAACCAAGAAACAGTTGTAGTGCTCGTCGCCTCGATTCCAATGGTGTGAATGAAAATCAAATCAGAGTTTGTATGAGAAATTTATTGTAGTTTGAATTTTGCACCAAACAACAAAAAAATAAGTCAAATTCAACATTCTGCCGCGTGGCAGGCCATATGGATGACATGTGGTAGGCCTAGTGCGACCCATAAGTCTAATGTGGCAGGTCAGTCAACAAAATAGGTGGACCCACAAAAAGGTGATGTGGCAGCCCCACAAGTCGACACATGGAAAGTAGTGGTACAGGTGGCATATGATGTGGACCAATGAGGGCTTGCCACATGGCCCAATCACATGGTGCCAAATGGCACCTGAAATTTGGCCCAAGTGGCCTTGGATGGCGCAACCTCCATTTTTTGTCTTATTCTCATTTTTTGGGGAGCGTTAATATTTCAAGGCGTAAAAAAAAATGATGATATATATTATATATATAGTGCATTAACCATACAAAAATTCTCACATACGAGGTGAGAAGACCATCATAATGTTCACAAAGAAAATAACCTATCTAAGAAAGAGAGACAATTTTAATCTAAGGCTAAGAATTTCGGGGATAAACCACGCCTCAAAAAACAAAATTTTAGATTGCATAATCCCACAATATGAACATATGAATTCCATATAGTATATAGTTTGAAAAAAACTAAAATCTATAATAAACTAAAATTGGCTTTTAATTGAGATAAGGTTAGAATTATCTAGAAACTCGCTACGATCGACTAGGTAATTAGCTTGTGATCCGAAATGGAATGTACTTGAATAAAGGGTGCAAGGTATCCATTTTCAATAATTTTAAATGTGCAAAGAACTCCAAGGTTAACTATGAAGTAAACACTCAGATGTCATTAAAATACTCATGCTTGAAGCTTGATGTCTTACGGAATAAAACAAATAAGTTTGAGCAGTTGTTTAGGTGTTTATGTGTGAAGGCAAGTTACTTAAATTTACTGTTTAACACATTATATCAAATTTTTTTAACATGATATCTTCAACAAATAATGACACAAAGATGATGAAGCAGTTCACCCCTCCTGGGCTACATCTGTTGGACCAAGCCTCCCAAAATGGGCTTGTCCTCTTGTATTAAGAAAGATGCAAAGGATAATACAAGTAAATAAGTGCCTCTAAAGGCAAATCTTACTATTAAAAAAAAATCAGAAGATAGGAAACAGCTAAGAATGCTCTTCCCCAAGCACTAAACAGTGAAATTGTACCTTAAACAATACTTTCTTCAAATGGCCTTTATGGCCCTTTAAACTTCTATGAAGAAATTAGAGGTGAAGATGACCTCCAATGGTTCTGAAACCTCTTCCAATGGACTCAGAATGCTCAAGATAGTAGAAGTAGGCTTTTGAATCACCGAAAACAGATGAATACAGCCCCCAAACAACTCAAGCACTGGAATGGCCCTAGTGGCTTTGAAAGCTTCCCTGAAGAAATTTTAGCCGAAGAATGCTCCACTTAGCAAAAAGAGTCAGAGGAATGCCGAAGAGACCCAAAATATAAAAAAATCGCTCAAAAAGGATCTCCATCGAAAAATATATGTCCAACTCGAAGTTTTTTCCCAATGTTAGGCAAAAATCCCACAAATTGTGGGCCAACTTTTAGTTAACCTGTATAAGTTTGGGAAAATCCGCCAATTAGAGGGCACACTCCAAATTTGGCGGTAAACTCTAATTTAACTAGCATTAAATGTCATATTATCTCGCGGTCACATGTTTGTCTGAACATTGAGCCAATCTGCTATTGTTAACCGTGACATTAACCCAATGCGTAACCCCACCGCATGTGAACATGTAAACAAAATCCATATAAATTATGACCGTTTATTAACCGCCGGTTTAAAGTTGTGGTTCTCAGTCGCGGTTATGTGTAGAGGTTGGCCCCCTTCGACCCCAAATGAAACCTTTGGCAAATTTAAATATGCGTAAAGAGCATAATTTAACAAGAATTACACGCATGGCGCAACGGTAAAACGCTTTGGTTTCTTGGTGGAAGGTCGGAGGTTCGACTCTGGTGTATGCCCAAAAGTTTTGATATGTCACCATTTCACCGACTAGGCTGCCACGTGGCAGCCCATAATTGGTCCACAAAAAATCCGAGTCAAACTGACAACCAACCACAGTATGCCAAGTGTCAGAACACGATTGGTTCAAACGGTATATCCCGTGGAATATTTTCAGAATATTCCCAGAATATTTCGAGGAATATTCCCAAAATATTTCGAGGAATATTCTCGAAATATTATTTTTTTAATAATTTTCCAATGTGCAGTCAACCTTGGTCAAACTCAGTTTTTGAAGGATATTGTAAACTCCAAACCTTCATAACTTTCTCATGCGAAGTCGGATTTGAGTGTCGTTCACGGCGTTGGGATCGTATCGTCGAGGCCTATCCGGTCGCTCAAGTTCCAAGTGATTTTGAGCACTTAAAATTTTGAGCTTTTTCCCAAGCCTGGGCCTTTGGCTCCTGATCAATTTGTCTTCGCTATGTTTTAAACTTGGTTGTTGGAGGTCCAAAAATGGATTATAAAAAGAAGTTGATGGATAGATGGAGGACACACTTTTGAGATCCATTTCCTCAGTAGTTTGATTTTCCAGAGGCAGCACCCAGAAGAGTTTGAGCTAGAGAAGGAAGCAAAGATAGAGAGGGGAAGAGACACTGAGGTCGGAGGAAATTTTCCAAATATGGTGAAGTGAATTACAGAGAGATAGAAGAACCATAGTGAGGTTGACGCAAGGGCTGCATAGAAGCTTCAAAAGGAAATTTTATTATTATGGTTCTCAAACTTTTGTGGTTGTCATTAATTGCAGAATCCAGATTATCCACAGTATCATAAAACAATGGTCGACGTTTCAAATCCCAACAGGGATCCATCTTCAGGACGAGAAATGAATGAAGAATGAAAGAAGGTCACAAGGGGCCAAGGTATAAATAGTGAAGGCTAATGACGATGAGAGGAGCCGACAACAGATTATGTTAATCTATTTAAAATCAATTTATTTTATTATTTGTAAAAAAAATTGAAGTTTTTAAATTTAATTTAATTTAAATAATAAATATTTAAAATTTTCTTAATAAATATTTAATTTTTTTACTTTAAATTATCCATATTATTTGAATTTTTAAAATTTAAATCCTTAAGTGCTACTAAATTAATTTTAATTCTAAATTATTATATTAATTTCATAATTGGTTAATTTTTTTTTTTTAATTAATGTCTAAATTTTCTTAATTTAATGTCTAAATTATTTATAAATAAACCTTAAGAGTACCTAAAATTGTTAAATTATTACCTCAAATGTTTTACCTAAAATAGTGGAATCAAATTATTAATCTAAGGGTAATATATTAAATAACATTAATATGAAGAATACCTATATTTATTTAATTCTAAATAATAATATAACTATTTAAATATATGTTAATAAATGAACACAAATAATTATTAATTATTAATTCTACTGATGAATTATTATTAAATATATTATATTAATTAAATCCTAATAAATTTTTGATTTTAAAACTTTTTATTTTATAAATAAATTTGATTTGAAATTTTATTATAATTAACTTCCATTTACTAATAATAATTATTAATTAATTAATTTTTATTAATAGAATACAAATTAATTGATAAAAATAATTATTACGAGTGAGTGGAATAATAAGAGTTTTGTATTGACACGACCCTAAACTTGTTTACTAATAAGGAAAAGAAGCAAACCTGCAAAATTATACCTGGAATGAGGATGAACCTAAGGAGAAATTTTTTCTAATTAGAGGTCGCCAACTGTCACTAATCTCTTATCCTCCATCCCTATTGATGTTATGCGGGTGTTTTATAATCTCCATCTCTTCTCTAATCTTTCGTCTTTGATAGTGTTCCTCCCTTGCAATTATTTTAGCATCCTCAAGATGTAAGTGATGTTTTGTTTTCGAGGAGTGATCAGCAAGAGCCAAGGTTTGAGATCGCTCATGTTTAATATCGGCACCATGCTCTTTCAGACGCTTTTGAAGAGAGTGCCCAGTTTCACCGATATAACTCTTCCCACATGAGCAATCAAACTTGTAAATTTTATTATGTTAGGGAGAAGTCGAGTCTCAATTCCAGAGGCTAGAAAGACATTCCAGAGGTTAGGAGAAACATTTTCCAGTCAATAACAAACTAGATGGATTGGGGAGAAGATGATTCAGGATGAGCATGGAAGGTAATGCACTAGGGTGATGCATGCTTGCGCTGAAGAAGTTTGGATGGCTTACTTGGAGCTGCAGTAAGAGCCCAAATTTTCCTATGGGGTGAGGGAAATTCCTCACTATAATTTTTCTAGTATTTTCTCTGCAAGATTGACATATTTCGAGATCCAAATTGTACTCAGAAGTCACTACTGCATAATTATAATAACCCTCAGCGACTACACTGGTTTTCTAAGTTGGGTTTTCTAGGGACATTTGTCGAAAAAAAATGTGTTAATTTTTATGTGCGTGTGCTAACATTTCTCAGTTTCTAGCACTATTATTTTCTGCAATTTTATTTGTGAAGGTTGCAGTATGATGTATTTGGTATTTTCGTAGCAAATAAATTGTAATTAATTAACAATTAGAAAAATAAATACAAGTCGCTGCAATAGGATTTAACTATTTTATATTATCACATGATATTAGAGCCTAATTGATCATATGGGAAGCTCAGAAGTGAAGAGGAAAATTTCATGGTTCAGAGGGAGAAACAGGCTGAAATTTTTTGTTGTTGTGCAATACCTAGCTAGGTAGATCGAATTGCTTGGAAAGGGTTCTATTTGCAGTTGCAAGTTGGAAGAAAAATCAAATTTTCCATAATAGTGATTCCAACAGGAAGAGGGAGAAAAAACAACTCATGTTTCGCTGAGAAAATTCCTTGGTTAGGATGTAGATGGTTTTGCAACATTTTACAGTAGCAAAATTAATGTCGGGTGGAAGAGAAAAGCACACACAGAGGGAAAATTTCTCTCAGGGAACTTTAAGTTTCAGAAGTTCAATTTTTCTAGGCACATTTGCAATAGTTGTGAGCATACATTCTCACTCTAGAAGGGAGTGTGAATAGCAGAAGTAGAAACCAAACCGAGGGAAAGAGGTGTTTTTCGACAAAATTGAGATGGCCACAACAAGATTTAGATATTAGGATAGGTTG
>JAXQQM020067155.1:0-70732 GCA_034641835.2 Pinus albicaulis
TAGTTTTATATTGATTTTATTTGTTCATTATTAATCAACATAAATTAATTAGTATGATTTTGCAGCTAAATTATTTTTAAAAAAATAGCATACAATGTACATGTTCATCTAATATGAAAACAAAAAGTTACATATGTTAATTACAATACTAAATAATATCAAGTGAAACTATAAATAATTTCAACCACATAATTATATTATATAAGATATCAAGTATTATAATATGAGTTTCCAACTTAATATTGGTTGGAGTACAATTTACACATGAAATATTGTTTCATCACTTCAAAACATTATCATTGTGTTGCCAAGGCATTGCAGGTGAATTCACTAACTCTGAAGACTTGACAATAAATCTCTATGTGTGTCTCTTATGCAGGATATTAACTCTATAGGTATGACTAGACTAACTCTCTTCTCCCTTTCTTTAATTTGCATTTTTTTGCTTCAGTGTTATTGTTCTCTTCTACCTTCAATTCCTGCTTCTTAGCATCAATACTGAGTTCCTTTTCTGAAAAAGAAAGAAGATATAATGCAGAGTATAAGACATGAAAGATGATGAAAAATAGAATATAAACTAAAGTAGACTATAAAGGAATTATACGATATATACCTCAACATCAACAATATTGTCAATAACATTTTCCCCCATAAAATCAAGAAACTCGAACTAGTTTTCTTCAGTTGGGAAATAATGGCTTCTATGTGGCCAAATGACTTGTATAAAAAAAAGAAAATAAAACATCCCAATAGAAAATAACACCTTAGTAAAATTAGTATTCAACATTCAAGGAAATATTAGGCACAATCATGCCAACTAAGTTACATATTAAAAATATCAAGTTGTAGATTACTTATACAATGTGAGAGTACAAAAAAAAATCCTAGAAAATTCCAAAGCTAAGTCTAGAATAAAATGAAATGAAGTAAAAAGTATACAATAATAGGATGCCTCGTATACATGTATATAACCAGATAATGTAGAACGCTAAGTGAATAAGTCCACGGCTAGAGGTCGATGATGTCAAGAAAGCCAAAGTATGATGAAAATTTCTTGAGATAAGAACTACTATTTGGGTCCATTATCACATATGAATACGCCAACTAGTCTATATCATATTATTAATGTTTTTCTTATATTTATGGATCACTACAATATAAGTGGATAAATTGCGAAGACAATTCCCTTCCCATCATGTTCCTCACTTGTGGTACGATATATTAGCTATGATTTGGAGAAAATTTACAACATAGGAATATGTAGTAATCACCACTAGTAATCCCCCAAAAAAGGTTTACTTTGGAATGTAACTTACAAATTCCAGTTGCTATATGATTCTTGAATGGAAAACCCACAATGAATTCCAACACCAAACTTCCAATTTGAGGGAACACCTGTGGCCATCCTCAATAACTCAAACTCAAAACATCAGTGATCATTATAATGAAAAGATAAAATAAGAGTATTTTTGATATGTTTTATAGATTTAAATGCAAAGCACCAATAGTTTTCCCATATTTACCATACTTGTAATTTCCAAGATATAACACATTGATTGATATTTTACAGCAAATACTTGATTCAATACAAACAAGAATTTAACATATTACAACAATACCACCAATTTTTGATCCTCAATTACACTACAAGAAAAAAAGACATTGGTGAGGTTCGAAAAATGTCACCATAAGCTCATTGGTGAGGGTCAAAAGAATATTCATCACCAAAAATTGAACGCCACCAAAGGTGGCGTCACCAAAAGTATAGGTGTTCGGGTGACATTCAAGGTTCGTCACCAATAATGGTTTATAATGAGGGATAATGACCATCACCATTTCATATGTTAAATGGTGATGGAAGTTAACCTCCGTCACCAAAAAAATGAACATCACCAAATGTGGCGTCACTAAAATTATAAGTGTTCTGGTGACATTCAAGGTCTGTCACGAATAATGATTATAATGGCAGATAGTGACTGTCACCATTTCATATGAACAACGTCGATTTGTGGTGATGGACCTTTCATGGTAATCACTATTGATGCATATATATGGTGGCGTTCATTTACTGTCACCATTTCATATTTTGGTGAGGGTCGAAAAATGTCACCATCAGCTCATTAGGGATGGTAAAAAGAGTCTTTGTCACTAAAAACTGATCATATTCATTCCATATAAATATCAAGGCACAATGTAATCAAACCACTAACCTTCTTCTTGTAAATCATGTGTTGTTCCATTGAGCTAGCACCCTTTAAAGAATTAGACTTAAAAAAATAGATCTTGAAACTTTATAAATTGTAAATTATATAACTTTCAATAAATTATAAAACTTTGTAAAGTATTGGAAAATATTTTACTAAACAAGAAAAATAAGATCGAATTTTGTACCTAATGGTTGTGGAAGTTATGAAAATTGGGTGGAGGGAAAGATAGTCATGTATAAGATACTCAATATATTCAGTTAAATACTCAATTAGAAGTGAAACTTTAAAGAAATTGATAGCCTATAAATGACCTACAATTATCAAATCTAAAATCTGCAATTACACCAATAAAATGATTTCTCACCTTGTGAGTCATGTAAATATGTTGTGATGGCATAAAAAATATGCCTCTAAAAGATTGATTTGCATGCCAAAAAGCCAAAAAAAATGAGTATATATGATACAATTATGAATAGTGAGCTACATGCTTGAATCCTACTAGTTATGGGGTCTATAAAACTAATTGGGAGTGATTATTGTTATTAATTAATTAAAAATGTCAAAATACAACAATCAATAATAATGATCCTAAAATGTAACCACTAAACATATGTTAAAAAATTTAAGTACAAAATTTGGCTAATATATGTTACACTGACAAAATATCAAAGGGGATTCAGACACTTCTAAATCCACACCAAGAATGATTATCCAAAGATGTAATTATATGGATACAAGGAAATCACTCTCTACCTCTCAATGATAACTATGTCCTCCCACAAGTACTTCAACCAGAAAAATGGTGTGAAGACAAGCACCTCAAAGAGAAAAAACTACACATTACAAAAACACAC
The DNA here is from genome assembly GCA_034641835.2 of Pinus albicaulis. Lineage (NCBI taxonomy): Eukaryota > Viridiplantae > Streptophyta > Pinopsida > Pinales > Pinaceae > Pinus > Pinus albicaulis. Next base: position 3,062 of record JAXQQM020067155.1, read on the forward strand.
TTCATCCCCCGTCTACCTCTATAGAATAGATCTAGGGGAATAAAAAATATCCATAGAGAATAGGATTAGAGTGGGAAAAATAAATATGATAAGCAAAAAATAACCAACAACGAAAATCTACTAATTTGAACATGTTTAAAGTACATTAAACAAATATGGCATCCATAGTACATTAAAGTGAGATTGGTCAATTTTGGGATTGGTCAATTGTCAATTATCCATAGTGCCACCAATGTAATGAACTGTGATAGGATATTTTTCCATTAATGGAGCAACATGTTTAATTATCATGGTGTTTCTTGATAACCATTGTCTTTAACTCACAACCATTCATAGTTCTAGCACATAACTGCAAAACATGGAAAAAAACGTGAGCATAAAGTACAGAAGCCCAATCTACTTTAATGGAGAAAAACAAGAAATCAAAACTTACTTACAATGTATCAACCATTGAAATGATAGAAACATGAAAGAAGATTTCATGATACTTCTCATCAAGGACAAACAAAATCATATCACCTGCAATGATGAATTTATAAACCTTTTTAGAAAATGGTGTTAATACACTAACTATAGTTGATTGGAAAAAATAAGTCAAGGATATATATAGTTGGTTGGAAAAAAAATCATCTTTGAGCAAACCAAGCCTATACTCAAAAACTTAATCATTAGAGAGTACCATTTAGATATGGGATTTTTCATGTGGTGGGTCACTTGCACTTAGTCCAATATTTGAGGAAATAAGCAACCAATTGAGGGTACACAATTGTATTTTATTTAACTATATTAAATAGATCATCCAGTAACTTAAAGAATTTCCTATATCCAACCCATGTATCTTTGCCAATATTTCTTGAACCTTAAAATCATCAAGAAAATAAGCCAATATGATCAGACAAGACATTTTTTAAGAACCTACCTCATTGGGGGTATAAAGGGGAAACCAATGTTGCATAAAAATACCATTATTCTTTAAGAACCATGGAACCCCCATTGTACTCATTTAAGATACTCCTGTAGTTGAAATTCCAAGTTGAAAATGTTGTTCCCTTTATGTTCAAAGATAAATCTTCCCTTTACAACTCTTTTTTGAGGTAGATATGCATCTCATCATTCCATCACAAAGGCCACTCCATTGAAATTTCCAATTATTGTTCTTACATGTGAGTACATGCAAAGAGTATCTCCTCCACCGATACCTCCAACATGATTAGCACACTAAGGTCATAGATTTTCCTAGGGAGACTTGATAGCTTATCCAAGTTGATACAATATTTTTTTAGAGGGGTCATAGGATACCAAACTGTATGTTTTATTGGCAACTTTCCAGAAGCAAGGAATTCCGTCAGGGCTTAGGGAATATTGAACTCTTTTTTTCAAGTAATCCCAATTCCTATTGTCTATTATAGATCTGCACTTGTTGTCATGCACCTACCTCCTAAATAGATCTATTAGTATGATTAGTTTATTAGACAAAGAAAACTAAGCTGAAAATAAAGAATTCTAGATTACTCCACATTATGAGAATAAAGAATTCTAGCCATGCTAAAGCCAAAAATAAAGGCTTCCTTTTGCAACAATTTGGATGAAAGTATGACAATAGAGTTTTCCTCACAAGGAAAAAACCAAATCAAATTTGTATTCATGGAAAACAAGAAGAATTAGGTTTTACTAAAGTAAACCAAACACAATTAAGATTTCAATCAAGAAAAATTGAGGCAAAAAGAAATTAGGTTTTTTTACTGACCACAAAATAATTATTTTACAGAAATTATGTAATAAAATTATCTGCCAGTAAAAAAATCTGAGATTTTATGTAATAAAATTATCCGCCAGTAACAAAATCTAAGATGTTATGTAATAAAATTATCTGCCAGTAACAAAATCTGAGATGTAGGGTTTGTGCACAGAACCTCCGTGGGGATATCAACTTGCAATCCAAAATGTAGGGTTTGTGCACAGCAGTGGGGATATCAAATTGCAATCCAAGATGTAGGGTTTGTGCACATAACCTGAGTGGGACTATCAACCTACAAAAGGTTCTCTGGATCAAAATCTCCCCTCCTCATTGTAATGATTTAATCTCTGCCATTTCAAAAAATACAACAACAAAACCTCATGGCATCGAGCATTTTCTTTTTGAAATCCTAACGAAGAAACAAATTATCATCTTCTGTTCTACGTAAAATATTGGGGGTTTGAAGTAGAGACGACTTAAAATAGAAGTTCAAAAACATAAACTTGCCAAAATAATATTACCTATATATGGAGAAACGTAAGAAAATGTTGAGCTCATGAGGGAGCAAAACTATCTTAATGTGAAAACCTTTTAGCGGACTTCAGAGTTGCCAACATCCACTGGATCTGGAATTCAGAAATAAATTCATTGTCCACAAAACAATGAAGAAGCTTAGTAATATCGTCAAGAGGTTTTAGTGTTTTGATAGCTCCCCCAAAGTTTTAGGAGGGAAAATGAAAAAAAAATATTTATCAATTTTTTAAATAATAAAAAATAAGGATTTTAAAATTGGAAGTACATTCATAAAATGTGTAAGGGTTTGCATTAAAAATTTCACTAACTAAGCATGATTATGAGTTTCTAGCCCAGTATGGATATATATCAAGTAAAAACTTAAACAACTAAATATTTAACATTTTTAATCTAATGTCGCCCTATTTAAAAATCAATATAATTATTATGATGTATAATCACACTATAAATTTAAAATATAAAGAGGGTTACAAACACTCAAACAAAAAATATAAAGAGGGTTACGAACACTCAAACAAGAGGTATGGTAAATAAATAAAACCTATTTTAATACTTAAAAAGTATAGAAAATAAATAAAAATATAAATAAACTAAAAGGTATGGTACATAAATAAATCCTCTTTTTTTAAATTTACTCCATAAACCTCTTTATATTTAATGAAACTCAAACAAGAGGTTTTATTTAAATAAATAAAACCTATTTTAATACTTAAAAAGTATAGAAAATAAATAAAAATATAAATAAACTAAAAGGTATGGTACATAAATAAATCCTCTTTTTTTAAATTTACTCCATAAACCTCTTTATATTTAATGAAACTCAAACAAGAGGTTTTATTTAGGTGAAGCCTGTGGGAAAAATACCATTTTAATACCATGGGCCAAATACCATATTTATAAAAGATGTATGGTAAAGATAAAAGAGGTATAAAGAAGTATGGTAAATAAATAAAAATATATCAAATAGGATTAGAAATCAACATCTAATTATATACCAAGCCTATGGGCCAAATACAATGGTAAATAATAGAGGTATGATAAATAAATAAAACATATTTTATATTCACTCCATAATTCTATTTATATTTATGAACACTAAAAAAAAGAGGTTTTATTTAGGTGAATCCTATGAACCAAATACCATGGCCAAATTATTATTAATACCATGCAAAAAAAAACATTATTAACCCTAATATATATTAAAATATTATTATTATTATTATTATTAATTCTAATATTCATATTAATATATTATAATATTAATATTAATAAATTTATTAAATTTGAATTAATACAATATTAAATTTGTTAAATTATACTATATATTAATATATAATTATATATATTAACTCTAGATATATATGAGAAGGAATAATAAAGACATAGAGTGATAGAGGTGGAGAGATAAGGGGAGTCAGAAGGGAGAGGTGGAGATAATCTCAAGGAGAGGGGAGAGAAGGAATGGAAACACAAAGAGAGAGAGAGAGAGAGAGAGAGAGAGAGAGAGAGAGAGAGAGAGAGGAATTGAGAGAGAGGAACCAATATCCTAGAAGAAAGAAGATGGGAGATACGGGCACCCTACCTACCTAAGTAAATTTCTAAACCAAATGTGGTGTAATCTTCTGTAATGGTGGTCGATTATACAAGGAGATGATTTTATGAGGCGCTAGATTTTTAATGTGATATGAAAAAAACAAGTACCAAACTTGTAATATCCCAAAATAGGGAATTTCTACAACAATAAGAACACCTTAAGATGTTCCAAAGTTAGAGATGCAACAATGTAAGAACACATAATGGAGTAGCAGTGTTATATCAATGCATAAAACATGAGAAGATCCAAATAGCCATCATATTGATCTCATAGTAGTAAAAGAGTACAAATCCTTGAGGAAACAATCACTCAAGCTAGGCAATGCAAGCCTCAATAGAACATGTACATGAAAATAAAGAACACTGCTACATATGGAAAGCCCAAGGCTATGACTGTGCAGTTTATAGAAGGCACTGCTACATAAATAATGTCAATACATAGATATGGAAATGTATAGCTCAAATAATGTGGGGAGCAAAGCTCTAACCCCTGAAAAACAATATCAAGTCAATCCTAGAAGGATTGGCTGAAATATACAAAATGGAAAAATGCCGGAGTAGCAAGGCTGAGTAGCAGCTGCAACTCATGAACTGGATGGAGATGGCTAAATATGATGTCCAATCTGAAATAGACCTCCTCCAATGGATCTTCCAAGTGAAAGGCTGATCCTAACATTGAAGATCTCTCCCTCCAAACAAACACTGCAACCCTCACTACAGATACACACTGAAAATAACGCAGTCTAATAAAGGGACTGCGCTATAGATCATGGAAATGGTTGGCCTGATTCCAAAGATGGTGAAATATTCCCAAATATCTTCCTAACTGATCTCCCAAAGGAAAGAAAGCTTCTTCCTCTGAAAAATAAGCCAAGGAATGGTGTTGTGGAACCTCCACTGCAACACCTTGCAACACAACGTTATACTTCAGCAGAAATAACGTTGTAGATGAAGGAAGTGGCTTGGCCTTGAGCCTGAATGTGGAGAAATGAATAACAAGATCCCCCAAGAGGCCTCTCTTGAACGGAGAAGGAATTACTAAACAGGAATGCCTCGTGCTAAACAGCACAGCAACTCTGCTAAACAACAAGAGAATGCACAAGAGTTTAAACAAACCATAAAATCAATAATCATCAACATATCTTGCTATGGCTACCTTGCCCTCCTTTTATACAAATGGAAGCCCTCTCTCCATGGGTCCCACCCATTATTGTTTCCTCCATCAAGGAATCTTCCTCCCTCTTTCACTGCGCTGTCCCACAAGATGATCTCCACCTCCTATCTTTGCGTTATTGACTTGGTCAAACTTGACCTTGTCCTTGTGCAATTTTCCTCTTTCACACATGAGGGTGTGAAAAATAGCTCCAATGATGATCCCCTTTCATACTATGAGGGATTTTATTCATGTTTTTATTATGTATGGGCCTCCTTACCCAATTATTCAACTCTTAGGTGATAATAAATAAATAAAATGTTCCAACTAGCCGCATGCTAATTTGGGAACATTACAGTCCTCCCCTCCCAAATGTTGCTTGTCCTCAAGCAACTGCAAGGATAGAACTAACAAGTCTCCCTTTCTCTTACTGTAGCATCCACATATGATGTACTCCTCCAAGGAATGAGATGTTGTCTCATCAATGAATCTCCAAATTGCCCCTCCCAAGCATGTAAGCTAGCCAAATGGCTATCATCATGAATAAGTAAAGTACTCAAGGAGGCAATAAGGTGTTGTCTAGAGGTCCTCTCAAGGCATGGAGTCTAAATTGTATTGGGAAACATCCTTCCCATGTGGATCTTCCATCCCCAAGCAATCACCCATACAGAATGAGTCACCTCCCAACATGGCAACTCCTGAAAATTCTCCTCCACCTTGAGCTCACGCAATGTAGGTGGACTGAAAATATAAACATGGTAGACATAGGAGCCTACCCCACACTATCCTCCTCTCCAATTATGATAAGTTTAGAGCATATGCTGATCTTGGGCTGCAAAACAATTTCCCTCAAGTGGCAAGGTGAAGACTAGATCTCCAAAGATCTCCTCTCCAATGTTGTGAATCAAGCTGGCCCAAATCATCCTATATGTGATGAATAGACAATCATCATCATATGGCATCCCATCAATCACATGGCCCACCTCAACAAAAAGAAACAAGTTTTTGGCTGTGGTGGCCATATCTCCTCTCATGCTCCCATTAGAACATGCAATGCAAAAGTGTGAGAATCCTCTTCCCTAAAGGACACATCCAACTCATGTGTATCTCTTCCAGTCATGCTTCCCATACAAGCAAGATCAATATCAGCAAATGAAATCATGATCAGAATCAAAATGAGGAAAATTCTGAAGGTTTCATGTGGTGCAAGAAGGTACCAACAGTTTTCGCAATAGTGACAGTGCAATTTCCCAAACTGTTGCTTCAGAAAATTACATGGCAAGTTTTTTGTTACATGGATAATTATGTATGTCATGACATATAATAATAAATAGCAAATGGCTAGGTACATCAACTGAACACACATGAAAGAAAACACTTGCCCAAGGCCATATAAGAGATGGCTATCTCCATCATACAGTTTGGCCCAATGTTGACCATGGAGCTTAATGAAAAGCTTGCCCTCTTGTGGAGCAATGCACTGAACATGAATGGTAAGATTATCCAAATACTATGTTATACAATCCATGGATGCAAAAAAAATATTCTTACAATGTGTTGAGAGTAATATGATGCATATGTATGTGAATAATTCCTCCATAGTGGTATGACACACTCCTATGAAGAGGAATAAACCATGTGCTGCATGAAGACCACTCTTCTCATGCTTGGAAATCCAAGTTAAGAAGATCATATCAATTTAATAGATGTTTCCATCCACCACTTCATCATTCTCACCTCCTCCTTGTCCACCAAGTGCATCAAGTGTGAAGTGATCCTGGGGACACTCCATCAATAACCCCAAGCTCCCAAGTGACAACGCTGTTGGCCTATGTAAATAGGCTCCTTCCAACTCATAGCTCCATTCTTTGACATTCATCTTGTCAAAGACATCTCCCATAATACTGCTACACATAAGAAGTCCCTCATAAAGTGGAAGTACCTCTTGATAATATAAGGCCAAGGAGTAGCCCCTTTACACCATGATAGTTCCATCTCCTACTCCTACAACATCATGCAAAGTGTGAGAGAAAATCTGCCCTTGCTCTCTCAAGGAAAACCAAAGCAACAAATTTTTTTTATGCCTCCTCATACCCTTTGAAAGAGGATATGTCTCAAGATGGCCAAAATATTTTAAGAGTAGCCAATGCAGCCATGCCTCCTGCTGCCCAGTGTCATAAATTTGCAAGTAGCTCACCAACTTCTTGCTCTCCATCCACATCCACTCAACCATTTGTGGATGTCTTGCATCATGATCAATCTTGGTATCCTTCCTATGAAGACAACCATCCTCCATGTGTTGATGAACCTTGCACTCCATGACATGTCAAAGTTCACCTCTAATGGGATATCTCCATGAGATCTCCCTCTCATCAATAGTCCTCCAAAACCAATGAGGTCTTGGATCTGCTAAAAGTAGAAGTTTCTCTTTGAGCTAAGAGGTGCTCATTGAGAAAATGTCATCTGGAAAGGAGAAATTTTTTCTCATGTCAAGATGTGTACTATCGATCATCCTTTCCTTCAAATCTTCAAACCCTAACCTCAAGTGTGGTATGCACTCCAAAAATGGCTCATGAGGATGATGGTTTATTTCTTCCTTGAATGTTTCAATGTTGCACAGCGCAGTGCAATCTTGCTGCTCTATATTAGCAATGTATGTTGATTCTTGGACATATAAATATGAATTTCCACAATCCTCCAAAAGATTTGCTGAAATAGAAAGTGGAACTTCATTCATACCTTGATGGATCTTAGGAGCTCCTTGTATGGCTGCAATAGTTCTTTCCTCCACTGAAATGGCTGCCCATTTACAGATGTAGAAGGTTTCTCTTCCAAGGCTGTGACAACGCTGGTACAAGTCTCCTCCCATGGTGGTGTGGGATTTTTCTCTTCTGATCTTTCTCTATCAAAGGTTCTAATCAACCTTTGAGTGATCTTTGCAAAAGTATTCACCCTTGCATGGCTGAAGTGGCTGAACCACCAAACATTGGCTCCACCTTCCAAGTGCAGTGTTGCAACTTCTATTGCTTCCCTCTCTACCACTGGATGTACTAGGAAGAATGCCTCAAGCTTTCTTGCCCAAGCTCTTGCTGTAGATGATCCATCATATGTAGGCAATAGAAACCTATTACCTTTGATTTCTCTTTTGTTGCAGGACCTCCTCTCTTCCTTTAACTGAATGAACTGTGGAAGAGCTAGAGTATATTTGAAGGCTCTAGGTTGAGATTTGTACTCAACAAGGTACTTACTTAGAATCAAATGATCCAAGTATCTCTCATTCTTATTGTCTTCTTCTCGGTGAGAATAGGAAGTGCATGGTCCTTCCTCTTCTATTTGCTTATCCTCCTTGGGGAGGTTCTTCATAGATCTGAAGAATGATGAGACAAAAATCATCCTCTCCAACATTCTGGTCTTCTTCTATCTTCTTTGGCTGAAACTCATAGGCTGAGCCAAAATGATGCTCTGATACCACTATAATATCCAAAAATAGGGAATTTCTACAACAATAAGAACACCTTAAGATGTTCCAAAGTTGGAGATGCAGCAATGTAAGAACACATAATGGAGTAGCAGTGTTATATCAATGCATAAAAAATGAGAAGATCCAAATAGCCAGCATATTGATCTCATAGCAGCAAAAGAGTACAAATCCTTGAGGAAACAATCACTCAAGCTAGGCAATGCAAGCCTCAACAGAACATGTACATGAAAATAAAGAACATTGCTACATATGGAAAGCCCAAGGCTATGACTGTGCAGTTTATATAAGGCACTGATACATAAATAATATCAATACATAGATATGGAAATGTATGGCTCAAATAATGTGGGGAGAAAAGCTCTAACCCCTAAAAAACAATATCAAGTCAATCATAGAAGGATTGGCTGAAATATACATAATGGAAAAATGTCGGAGTAGTAGGGCTGAGTAGTAGCTCCAACTCATTGACTGGATGGAGATGGATGAATATGATATCCAATCTGAAATAGACCTCCTCCAATGGATCTTCCAAGTGAAATGCTGATCCTAACACTGAAGATCTCTCCCTCCAAACAAACACTGCAACCCTCACTGCAGATACACACTGAAAATAACTCAGTCTAAGAGAGGGATTGCGTTTTAGATCATGGAAATGGTTGGCTTGATGCCAAATATGGTGAAATATGCCTAGAGATATTCCTAACTGATATCCCAAAGGAAAGAAAGCTTCCTCCTCTGAAAAATAAGGCAAGGAATGGTGTTGTGGAACCTCCATTGTAACACCCCACAACACAACGTTATACTTCAGCAGAAATAACACTGTAGATAAAGGAAGTGGCTTGGCCTTGAGCCTGAATGTGGAGAAATGAAGAACAAGATCCCCCAAGAGGCCTCTCTTGAAAGGAGAACGAATTCCTAAACAGGAATGCCTCGTGCTAAACAACACAACAACTCTGCTAAACAGCGAGAGAATGCACAGGAGTCTAAACATACCATAAAATCAATAATCATCAACATGTCTTGATATGGCTACCTTTCCCTCCTTTTATACAAATGGAAGCCCTCTCTCCGTGGGTCCCACCCATTAGGGTTTCCTCCATCAAGGAATCTTGCTCCCTCTTTCACTGTGCTGTCCCACAAGATGATCTCCACCTCCTATCTCTGTGTTGTTGACTCGGTCAAACTTGACCTTGTCCTTGTGCAATTGTCCTCTTTCACACATGAGGGTGTGAAATCCAGCTCCAATGATGATCCCCTTTCATACTATGAGGGATTTTATTCATGTTTTTATTATGTATGGGCCTCCTTACCCAATTATTCAACTCATAGGTGATAAAAACAAAAATTAATGTTCCAACTAGCTGCATGCTAATTTGGGAGCATTACAAAACCTAAATATTTGACATTCACCAATGTTCTCTCTGCATGTGCTAAATTGGTAGATTTGTAACATGTCAAAGGAGTCTTGTTTTGTGATCACCTCCCACGAGGATTCACCAATTGTGAGAACACAACGTTGTAGAAATTATACAACAAGTATGTATATCATGGATTCTATCCGACCTAATAATGTACTAAAGTTAAATACTGAAATGCTTCTACAAATATTTTGTGTAATTAAAAACAAAATTGCCAATCACAGGAATAAAAGAAGAATCCAATCAAACCACAACACCGACAATTTCCCAGGGAAAGCTTGCTGCTCAAAACCCCACTATCTTCTATTGTATATTCAACATGGAATCATGAAACAATTACATACAACTCTTCTCACAAGAGCCCTCCTGTATTCAGCTAATTGTCTAGCACTACCATACATAAAAATAACCAATACTTAGCGAATTTACTACCTCGAGACAGCCTGCTTGCCCTGCGCAATCCCTGATGAATGAAATCCCTAAATAATAGGAATTTTGGTCTTCCTTGAATGCGAAAGTATCATGGGCACTCCAATGGGTGTTTGGTTGCATGGGTGCAACCAAATAATCCTACAACTGATAATCAACTTCCCTTTCACCTAGATCTCAACTGGGTCTCCACTAGATCTCACATATGTGCAGCTAATAATATTAAATCCTCAGTTGCATGTGAGATCATTGATTGTGAATTAATTAATATTTAATTCACTTGATCTCCCACTTTTTTATCTAATAGTTAGAGCTATAAAAATTGATTTTAACTCACTTAACTGAGTTAAACTGATTACAACCTACATTAACTAATTCACCACTACATTTCAAACTCTGTTACAACTAAAATTACTCTGGATGCCTCACCAACTACCCCTAACTCGAAATTCATGAGCTAACTGAGTTTATCACTCTCACTTAACTATTACAAGTTATTTTGAGACTATATTACATTTTATTGTCTATCTTAATTAAGGGATAACTAAAATAGACATGCACCAAATTTAGCCCTGTGGGCCACCCTAGTGTAGGTGCTTAATGCACTAGGCATGGGTGCTGAAATTTTATTGTTGAATTTCAACACTCCCTATCAACAATAAAGGGATTATCTTTCACCCCGATCCTGCCTCTATGGTATTCGAATTTTCTCCTGGTGAGTGCCTTCATCAGAATGTCTGCATCCCAATCTTCCGTGGCAATGTATTGAAGCAACATTATTCTTCTCTGCACACAATCTCTGAGATGATGGTACCGGATATCTATCTGCTTGGACCTATCATGAAACACGAGATTAATCGATAGTTTAATGCAACTCTAATTATCACAATGTATCATTTTCGGATCCATCTAAGAACCAAACAAACCAACCAAGATCTTTCTCATCTAGATAGCCTCACATGCAGCTTGACTTGCTGCCATGTACTCTGCTTCCATTGAACTGAGTGCCACATATCTTTTTTTCCTGTTCTACTAGGAAACTATTGTCGATCCTATGATGAAGATCCCTCCTGATGTGCTCTTTCTGTCTGATGGACTGCCCACCCAATCTGCATCCGTGAAGCCTTGAAGCTTCACTCCCTCTTCCCATATGTACCATAGACCATACTCTGATGTGCCCCTCAGGTATCTCAAGACATGCTTCCCCGCCTTCCAAAAGAGCTTTGTAGGCTTAACCATAGCTTGACTCAACTGGTTAACTGTGTAGAAAATGTCTAGTCTGGTGTTCACTAGATACATAAGTGAACCAACTAACTTCCTATAGATAGTAGCATCCTCTTTCCTCCAATTTCCTAGAAGAGGAGTATCCATGGGTTTTCAGCTCTCCATGTGAAACTTACCCAGTATCTCCTTTGCATACTTTCCTTAAGACACAAAAATTTCACCATCCCGCTGCCATATTTCCAATCCAAGGAAATAATGAAGGAGTCCCATGTCCTTCATTTCAAACTTCCTTTCAAGATCCTCCTTGCATGAGTGTATCAGTTGCTCATTACCAGTCAAAATTAGATCATCAACATAAATAAAAATAATCAATAGCTTACCTCAACCACAATCTGGTACAGGTTTGCATCTACTTCACTTTTGGTGAAGCCCGGTCCAGTGAAATAGCTGTCTATCCAAGTGTACCAAGCATGAGGTGCTTGCTTCAGCCCATATAGTGCTCTCTTGAGTTGGCACATATGCAACTCATTGTTGAAGATCTAGAAACCTTCAGGCTTCTCTATGTATGCCTCTTCCTCAATGATCGCATTGAGAAACATAGCTTTCACATCCATCTGATGAATGTTCTAGCCCATCTGCGATGAGAGTGCAAGGATGGATCTTATGGAAGATTACCTTGAAATAGGTGAAAAAGTATCATCATAATCAATCCCCTCGATCTGTGAGAATCCCCAGGCCACAAATTTGGCCTTGCATTTCTCCACACTCACATTTACAGCTTGCTTTACCTTGTAGATCCATCTTGATCCAACCACTAATTTGTCTTCCGATCTTGGGACAATCTCCCATGCACTGTTCTTGACAATGGAGTCATACTCCTCCACCATTGCATCAACTCAAGTTAGTTGTTGCACTGCTTCCTGAAAGGAAGATGGTTCAGTCACAATAAATTTTCTCATAATATCCATGTATCCAATAAACCTATCAAGAGACTGTCTCTATCTGCACTGTGAAGTAGGGGCTCCTACATTCTCTGCAACATCAAGTCTAAATATATCAACTTCCATTGTGCACCTTCTGCCATTTCAGATGGATGGCTCTGCATGAGTGTTTTCCTCCACTCCATGATCCTCCGCATTTGGATGATCCACATCTTGAGGCTCATCCTTGGGAACCAACAGTTCCTCCTCTGCGTGTAATTCCAACTCCCTCTCAAGGGACAACTGTATGGCTTTCTCCTCATCAAATTTTGTATTCTGTCACACAACAGTCATTATGTTGTTTGGAAAATACACTCGATAATTATGGGGTGTTTCAGTGTACCCCACAAAAACTCGGATCTCAGTTATTAGTTCTAGCTTCTTCCTGACGTCTTTGTCACATGCACATAAACAAATGAGCCAAAAATCTTGAAGTGTGAAACATCAGGTTTCTTACCAGTGAAAGCCTCTTCAAGTGTACTCATGCCAGGTATCCAATGAGGACAACAGTTCTGCACAAATATCGCAGTGTTGCATGCTTCCACCCACAAATGCATCTGTAGACCTTGACCATGCAACGTCTCTCTTGTTGCACCCATGATCATTCTGTTCTTTCTTTTATGCGACCCCATTTTGTTGTGGGTTATGAGGCACTATCAGTACTCTTCGAATTCCTTCTTTGTTGTAGAAGTTCTTGAATTCGTTAGAGATGTATTCTCCACCATTGTCGCTCCTAAGAGCCTTCACTTGCTTCTCCGACTCTTTCTCCACAAATGCCTTAAACTCAATAAACTTAGAGAATTTCTGATATTTCTTCTGCATGAAGAAGATCCAACACTTACGAGAAAATTCATCAACAAATATCACATAGTACTTATGTTTTGTTGTCTAAGCAATAGAGAATGGTCCACACACGTCTGTGTGAACTCTCTCAAGGATCCCTGAATCTCGGTTCTCCTTCTCATGAAAGTTGGCCTTTACATATTTTCCAATTGTACATCCCTTGCATATTTCTTAATATGCAAGCATACCCCCAGGAAGACCAATAGAAATATGCTGCATGAATTTCAAGGCTCCCTGGTGAAGATGACCCAATCTCATGTGCCATCATTTGCCCTCATCCCGACTCACCACTTTGTCTGCCTTGCCCATCATTGTTGTGCAGCCATCTACCTCTAGCTTGTAGATATTCTTAACTCGAATCCCTATCCTCTTGGCTTTTATTGTTGTTTTGTGTCGCAGGAAGGATTTTCATTCACTAAAAACAACATCATAGCCTCTATCCTCCAACATCGCGACTAAGACTAAATTTTTCTTCAAACCTAGTACATGCATTACATATTTTAATTGAAAGGGTTTACTTGACTACCTCTGGAAGGTAATGGTACCAATCCCGGTAGCACTGTACCACCCGTCATCACCCATTTCAGTATGCATCTAGAGATCCTTCTCCTCCAAGCTACTGAAAAGTTCCTTGTCTCCTGTCATGTGAAAGGAAGCGTCACTATCCAAATACCACACAGATCCCAATGCACTTGACACCATGCATGCGATCAATCAGAAGTCAAGCTCAAAGTGTGAGGCCAAAGCCTCACCAGCTGCATATCCTCCATCCTTCTTGTTCTTCTTCTTTTGTGGATATTTAGTAGCATAATGCCCATGCTCGTGATAATGAAAACACTTTTCCTTGAACATGTCCTAATTCTTTCCATTTTTGGGCTTGGATTTGGAATGGAATTTCTTCCCCTTCCACTTCTTTGTCTTGGCATCCAAAGAACAATCTTCTTCATCTTCATTCTTAGATAAGATCCCTCTTTGGTGTTCCGTCTGAACTCCTCCTGCACCAAATCTAACCAAAGTCGTTCCCAATCTAGCATATTTTACCTTCCATTGACAGAGTCTTGATAACTGTGCCAACTCTTGGGAATTCCTAGGAGAGCCAAGCTCACCAAATAATCATCAGGGACAGTTATACCAATGCTCCCCATTTCATCCTGACATTGGACAAATTTTTTTAGATATTTTGGTATGGAGTTTCCCTTCTCCATCTTGATCTTCCTGAGTTTATATTTGAGTGCCAATTTCCTATGGTCACTGCCGTGTTAGAAAATTAAATATTACAGAGCAATGAAACACATCAAATATGTGGAACACACAAGCACACAAAACACATATAGCCAGAGAGACATAGATATACGTGGTTCACCCAGTTTGGGCTACGTCCACCCCAAATAGCCAGCCCTTTCTTTCTATTATCCAGCAAAATGAAGAGACACAACCTATAACAGATCCGTTGTAATATCCTCTGTTCTCTCTCACAATCTCCCTATCTGTTTCTCGCTCCGAGAACACATATACAATGCACAACCGCAATAAAATACCCTCATACAAGCGAGGGGTTTCCTTCTAGGGAAAAAAAACACTAAACTAAACATAACTTCTACCGTCAGATCATTCGCCTAATGAACAGCCCAGATTGACTAGAAATTGCTATACTTTTACAAGGAAAATTTACATATGTTTTTAGCTTCGAGGGCGCTACCCCCGAAACCCCTCGCCATGGGGGGGGGGGGCTCCATAAAGTCACAGCCACCCCCCCTAGACCCCCCAGGCATTGTTTAATTACGAGCCCCATTAAGGTACAAGGGTCCAATGTTGTGATACAAAATAAACAAGATGATCAGGCTCCACACCCAACAATCTCCCACTTGGAGACTGATTGTAGCAACTCCACCGCTGCTTCATTTGCTGGAAAATGAATCCTCTTTGGACCCGGTTGTTTCTCATCTTCATCGTCATCCTTGAATACCAATTGAAACTGAGCATGTTCTCAGTTTCTCCCTGGTTACAACTTTTGTTAGCATATCTACAGGATTCTGGCTAGTGTGTATCTTTTCCAGCTTCAACTGTCCATCTTCCAATACTGACTGTATGAAATGGTACTTGAGCTGTATGTGTTTATTCCTGGAATGAAATGCTAAGTGCTTTGCAAGAGGAATGGCACTTTGGCTATCACTATATAACGTGCCCATATCATGCTTCTTACCCAATTCATCCATAAACCTTTGTAACAAAATCATTTCCTTACTAGCCTCTGTAGCAGCAACATACTCTATTTTTGTTGTTGAAAGTGCAACAACACTTTGGATTTTTGAAACCCAACTGACAGTTGTTCCACCTACAGTAAATACATTTCCTGTAGTGCTCCTCCTGTTATCTCTGTCACCTGCCATATCTGCATCAACATATCCCTGTAGAGCAATGTTTGAACCACCAAAGTATAATTCTTGATTTGTGGTACCTCTCAAATATCTGAGAATCCATTTTACTGCCATCCAATGTTCTTTCCCTGGATTGTTCATGTACCTGCTTACAACTCCCACTGCATGTGCAATATCAGGCCTTGTGCAGACCATTGCATACATTAAGCTTCCAACTGCTGATGCATATGGAAATTTAGACATATAGTCCATTTCTTCTTGGGTCTTGGGGCACATCTCCTTATTAAGTTTGAAATGGCTAGCAAAAGGTGTACTAACTAGTTTTTCATTTTGCATATTAAATCTTTTCAACACCTTTTGTATGTACTCATTCTGAGACAGTGTTAATTTGTGATTTTTCCTGTCTCTAGTTATTCTCATACCAAGGATTTGTTTTGCAGCTCCCAAATTCTTCATTGCAAATGAATTTGCCAATTTTCTTTTGAGCACATTTATTTCCTGCATGTTAGACCCTGCAACAAGCATTTCATCTACATACAATAACAATATAATATATCTGCCATCATTTTTCCTTTTCAGATAAACACAATGATCAGAGTGACATCTAGTATAACCTTGTTCAAACATAAACTTGTCAAATTTCAGATACCACTACCTTGGAGCCTGTTTTAAGCCATACAAGCTCTTGTTTAACTTGCACACTAATTTTTCTTTCCCTTTGACCTCATATCCTTCTGGTTTCTGCATATAGATCTCTTCCTCCAAATCTCCATGGAGAAATGATGTCTTTACATCTAACTGTTCAAGATGTAAATATTCTGCTGCTACAAGACTTAAAATAGTTCTGATTGAAGTCATCTTAACAACAGGAGAAACTATTTCATCAAAATAAATACCTTTCTTTTGTGCAAACGCCTTCACCACAAGTCTAGCTTTGTACCTTTGTTTTCCTCCATCTTCTTCCTTTAGCCTGTAAACCCATTTATTCTGCAATGTAGTTTTACATGCAGGCAACTTGAATAAGTCCCAAGTCTAGTTATGCATTAAGGATTCCATTTCTTCTTCCATGGATAGATCCCACTTCTTCCTGCTTTCAACCTGCATTACTTCTTCATAACATTCAGGTTCACCAGAATCAGTCAACAATAAATAATATAATGAAGGAGAGTATCGTTCATGGGGTCTACTTATCCTGGTAGATCTTCTAACACCACTTTCAAGTGTCTGAGGTGCCTGTTCCTGTTGTGGTGGTTGTTGTTGTGGTGGCTCTTGATTATTATTATTTTTCAGGCACCTTTACCTTTTATGTGATCTCATCAAGAACTGTGTATTCTTTGTTTTCTTTTTCTTGTTTCTTTTCCTGCAACTGATTCTTATACAATACCTTTTCATTGAATATTACATTTCTGCTCCTAATGATTTTGTGATTTTCATAATCATATAAGCGATAACCAAAATCATTAACACCATATCCAATAAAGGTACATTTCTTTGATTTTGCCTCAAGATTTTTTCTATTTTCTTTATTAATATGGACAAAGGCCTCACAACCAAAAGGCTTTAAAAAAGAGTAGTTTACCTTTTTACCTGTCCATGCTTCCTCTGGAATACCACCATCCAAAAAACTCTAAGGCCCTATGTTTATTAGATAAACAACAGTATCTACATCATCTGCCCAAAATTGTAAAGACAATCCTGCATGCAATCTCATGCACCTTACACGCTCCATGATTGTTCTGTTCATCCTTTCTGACACACCATTTTCTTGTGGTGTTTTTGGAACTGTCTTCTCTCTGCGAATTCCATGCTCTAAACAGTACCTATCAAACTCTTTGCTGCAATATTCACCTCCATTGTATGATCTGAGACACTTCAACTTCTTTCCTGTCTCAATCTCAACCAAATCTTTCCATTTCTTGAAAGTATCAAATACATCAGATTTATTCTGAATACAATAAATCCAAGTTTTTCTAGTTGCATCATCAATAAAAGTAATATAATAACGAGAGCCACCAAGATATGATACCTGAGCAGGTCCCCATACATCTGTATGCACAAGATCTAATTTTTCGCTCTTATTTTCTTTCCCAACTCTGAGAAATCTGACTCTCTTTTGTTTTCCATAAATGCAATTCTCACAAAAATCCAAATCAACATTCTTCAAACTCGGAAATTTTTTTTGTTGAGTGAAGAATCTTCATCCCCTTCTCACTCATGTGTCCGAGCCTATGATGCCATAATGCTGCATCTGCTCCTTTGGAAGTTAAAGCATTAACAGAGTTAGAAATACCATTGCATAAATACAATGTACCAACCTTTTTGCCTTTTGCTATTACCAGTGCTCCTTTGGTGACCTTCCAAGTTTTATCTGTGAAAGTTGTCACACAACCTTCACTACCTAACTTCCCTATTGAAATCATATTTTTCTTCAAATCTGGAACATGCCTTACCCCCTTTAATAACCATTGGTTTCCATTCTGTTGTTTTACAAGAACCTTACCCATTCCAATAATTTTACAGGGTTTATCATCACCCAAACGGACTTGTCCAAAATCTCCTTGAACATAGTCATGAAAATATTTCTTATCAAGTGTGGCATGGAATGAGGCCCTTGAATATACAACCCAAGAATCAGTAACATTTTTGAAAGAAAGAATCAAAGCATCTTGTAACACATCACCTATCACATTTGCTTCATGATTGTTTTCTTGATGTGTGTCTCCTTCTTTTCCATTCCGAGACCTACAGTCTTTCTTTAGGTGTCCTTTATTTCCACATTTCCACCACACTATCCCCGATCTAGACTTGGATCTACCTTTCCTTGATTTACTGTGATATCTCAAGCTCTTTCCTCTTTCCATTCTTCTTCCCCTAGACTCTGCACTCAAAGCATTACCCGATGTCTCACTGGAGCTTTTCTGTCGCATTTCCTCGCTAAGGATAGCACCGACAACATCATCAAACTTTAAAGTACTAGATCCAAAGACAGAGTTACTAATGGCCATAACTAAACCATTCCATCTTTCTGGAAATGAGCACAAAAATAACAGAACTCTAACTTAATCATCAAATTTTACCCCTACAGAACTTAACTGACTGGTAACTGTATTAAAATCATTTGAATGGTCTGCAACAGATCGACCTTCCGACATCTTCATATTAAATAAACATTTCATAAGAAATACCTTGTTTGAGGCCGAGGGTTTTTCATATAGTTCCACCAACTCCTTAATCAAACCCTCTATTGTTGTTTCCTTCGAAATATTGAAGGCTACCGACATCGCGAGGCACAACCATACTATTTTGAGTGCCTTTCTATCAAGAATATCCCATTCTGCGTCTATCGTAGTCGTCGACTTCTTTGTTTTTCCGCTCAATGGTAGGTACAAATCTTTCTGATACATATAATATTCCATCTGCATCTTCCACAGCGGGAATTTTTGGCCGTTAAATTTCTCGACCCTAAATTTACCATCTTCTGTCGTTGCTCCCACTCAAACCAGGAACCCTTCTTTCCTGTGAGTTTATCGGCCAAATAGACCTTCAGCTCTGATACCAGTTGTTAGAAAATTAAATATTACAGAGCACTGAAACACATCAAATATGCAGAAAACACAAGCACACAAAACACATAAAGCCAAAGAGACACAGATATACGTGGTTCACCCAGTTTGGGCTACGTCCACCCAAAATAGCCAGTCCTTTCTTTCTATTATCCAGCAAAATGAAGAGACACAACCTACAGCAGATCTGCTGTAATATCCTTTGTTCTCTCTCACAGTCTCCCTATCTATTTCTCGCTTCAAGAATACATATAAAATGCACAGCACAATACAATACCCTCATACAAGCGAGGGGTTTCCTTCTAGGGAAAAAACCCTAAACTAAACATAGCTTCTACCGTCAGATCATCTGCCTAATGAACGACCCAGATTGACTAGAAATTGCTATACTTTTACAAGGAAATTTTACATCTATTTTTAGCTTCGACAGCACTGCCCCTAAAACCCCTTGCCAAGGGGGGCTCCATAAAGTCATAGCCACCCCCCCTGGACCCCCCAAGCAGCGTTTAGTTACGGGCGGCATTGCCGCCCCCATTAAGGTACAAGGGTCCAACGCTGTGATACAAAATAAACAAGATAATCAAGCTCCACACCCAACATGTCGTTCCGGAATAGATTGGTCAAAGCCTTCCACATTGCATATGGTGTGGCTTTCCCATGGATGCTTGAGACAATGTGGTCTCGTACTCCCTATAATAATATCCTCTTCGCCTTTCACTTTCTTTTTCCATGCATCAAGATTTGTAGCATCTGTCATAGCCAGTTTAGGAACATCATTGTTAATGAATTCCTTCAAGCCATTGTATTCGAGTACTACCTCCATCCCTCGAGTGCATACTCCAATCTCAAGCCATTGAAATCCATTTCGATCCTGAATCAGCTGTAGCAGTAGAAAAGTCTTTTTGCAAATTCGAATTCTATCCAGTCACGAACTCAGATCCTCCTTCACAATTGTGATTTTTTATGCTCTGATACCATGTAGAAATTATACAACAAGCATGTATATCATCGATTCAATATGATCTAACAATGTACTAAAGTTAAATATTGAATTGCTTCTACAAATATTTTGCGGAATTAAAAACACAATCACCAATCAATTGAAGCAAAGAAGAATAAAATCAAACCACAACACAGATAATTTCTCAGGGAAAGCTTGCTGCTCAAAACCCCACTATATTTTATTGTATATTCAACATTGAATCATGAAACAATTACATACAACTCTTATCACAAGAGCCCTCCTGTATTCAGCTAATTGTCTCACACTGTCATACATAAAACTAACCAATACTTAGCCAATTTACTGCCTCGAGACAGCTTTCCTGCCTTGCACAATCCATAATGAATGCAATCCCTAAAGAATAGGAATTTTGGCCTTCCTTGACTGCGAAAGTATCATGGGCACTCCAATGGTTGTTTGGTTGCATGGGTGCAACCCAATAATCCTACAACCGATATTCAACTTCCCTTTCACCTAGGTCTCAACTGGGTCTCCACTGGATCTGACATGCATGCAACTAATAATAGTAAATCCTCAGTTGCATGTGAGATCACTGATTGTGAATTAATTAATATTTAATTCATTTGATCTCTCACTAGTGTATCTAACAGTTACAACTAACACAACTAATTTTAACTCACTTAACTGAGTTAAACTGATTACAACCTGCATTAACTAATGCACCACTGCACTTTGAACTCTGTTACAACTAGAATTACTCTACATGCCTCACCAACTACCTCTAACTTGAAATTCATGAGCTAACTGATTTTATCACTCTCAGCTAACTATTAAAAGCTATTTTGAGAGTAGATTACATTTTATTTTCCATCTTAATTAAGGGATAACTAAAATAGAAATGCACCAAATTTAGCCTTGTGAGTCCCACCCTAGTGTAGGTGCTTAATTCACTAAGTGTGGGTTCTGAAATTTTCTTATTGAATTTCAACAAATTCTTGTGGTTGCATCTTCTAAATCATCATCACTTCCACAACCACCTCATCCAATAATTCTAGTATAAAAAGTCTCATGATTTGGGCAGCGAAAAGGAACATAATTCATGCCCCCTCAATCTCTTCTAGTGTTGTTTGTTCACTTTGCCCTGAATCTTGTGCAAACATCCCGAGGTGATTAACTGTTGCAGCAAGGTATGGATCCACTATGTGTCATATCCACTGAAGGAGAACGTATTCCAAACAATAGGTAAATTCTCACAAATATACCTCTATGGGATGTTGAGAACTCCAAAATGCCACATGCTCATTAATGAAATATATAAATTGAGAACTTTCGTACAAGACTTGGGTCTTGAAGTCATACTAAACTTGGACCAAAAGGCTCTGGATCTAGTTATCACAAAGGAACATATGCAATATGATTTGTACTATTCTCATATAGATAATTTTTCATTGATATCTCTTGGAGATGAAATTCATATTCTAGGTTCCATAAAACATCTCCCATGTAAGGCCCATCGATGCCCTTCTCTTCCAAGAACTTTTTCGGTTGTCTCCCTAAACATTTTCAGAGAACTAGGGTTGATGGTCCCAACAAGGAGAGGGGCAATGATTTTTTCAAGCTTTCCCTTTTTCCACCAGTGCATTTTCCACTCTACTATATTGAATTTTTCTCCGGGAAAAACAAGATTAAGAGTTTCCCTTGTACACAAGACCTCCAATAACACTACTCCAAAGAATACATGATTAGGAGATCATGTCAGAGTTAGGAAAATTTCTCAAAAATTAAAGTGTTCAAAATTGGCTGCAACCTGAACGAATGGAAAGGTCTCGTCGCTGTAATTCTGGTGCCGCAAACGGTTCTTAAAACCAAGGTTGTATGTGAAAATTATTAAGGTTTGAAGTCTCCAGTAAACTCCATTTTTCAGTTGACCGAGTTTGACTTTATAATTTGGGAAATTTTTTAAGAAGAATATTCTTTGGAATATTCCCCTAGAATATTCCATTCAAGCCTATTACATTTTGACAAGTGGCAATGTTCTATTGGATGATTGGTTGAATTTTGGTTTTTGTGGCCAATCACGGGTTGCCACGTGGCAGGCCAGGGGGCCACCACGTGGCCCCAGGCCAGTGAAATTTTGGCAGTGTACAAAATTTTGTGACTTCACAAGATTTGACCCCGGGTCGACTGACTACCAACCCACAGGCCCGACCGGGCGGGCTACACGTTGTTTCTTATATGACTATGGTCGCAATTTGTATTTGAACTTATATGAACGTTGCATAGGCAGTAAAGGGGGCTAGCCCCCACCTCATGGTGCTCCATGCGACCAACCCCAAGCGACCAAGCGCTACAACAAAAGTGGAATCTATGTTAATGCCAAATTAATTAGCGCTAAAACGTGGCTTAACCACTAATCTGGGTCATTAGCGCAAAATTCGTTTTGTTTTTTAAAAACATGATTAAACGCCCTTAATCCTTAATTTAATTTAAACTAATTCAGTTTCTTAAGTTGGCGGAATTTATGGTGGCATGCCATATTTGGCGGAATTGGCCAACCTAACTGCAGTTAACTTCAGTCCTCCACATTTAGTGGAGTTGTTTTAGTGACATTGGGCATTTTTCTTTGGGAGGCCATAACTTCCTCATTATGGAACCAAATTGGATGAAATTGTAGTCAATTTTGGGTCTCTTCGACCTCCTGAGCACTTTGGGACAGGTTTTAGGTCGAATGGAGGTGAGCTTCCGTAGCTTTTTCTTCAAGGAAGATGAAGGAGCCATCGGGGCCACCATGAGACAAATTCAGTTTGAGGACTAACCAGGGGAGTTAGAGTCCTTTTCCAGAGTTCCAATAGGCTAAATTGGATATTTCAGATGTTCTAAATCTGATGATATGGTTTTGAGATCCTGTTTAGAATGTTTGAAGGCCAAAAATCTTCAGTAAAGTTCCAGGGGTCATTAGTGCCAATTTTTGCCAGCAGCAGTACAGGGTTTAGACTGAGCTATTTGAGATCATATGCAGTGAACCAATGGTCATTCTTGGCTAAAAACATCATTATAAATCTATTTATAGAGGTTTCAGCAAGTTTTGAATACTTATAGAGGTCTAAAACTCAGTAGAGAAGTTTTCTTTAACCCTAGTGCCAAGGGGTGCCGACAGCGTTTGGAGGCGAAACTGGAGCAGCCAGAGGCCGTTTTTGATGAACCAAAACTCTATCTTGAATATTTCAGTCATTTTAGAACCAATGGAAGTGGTTTCAGAACATTGTGAGAAATTTTAGAGCTCGAAAAGTGGATGTGAAGTTCTGGGAAGACCTGGTCAAACCATGGAGGATAGCCTATTTGGGGAATGCAGTGCTCAATTTGAGAAATTTATCAGTTGGTATTTGATGTATGATGTGTATTGGATATAGTAGTATTGGTTTTAGTGATAGAAATAGAATTCTAAGGGAGTTTGTGCCATTTAGAAGCTCAGAGTAGCTTAGTGCACCAACAGAAGGAATTGTGTCAACAAGATCCTAAAGCTATTTTTTAGAGTTTGGATAGCCAATTGAGGGATATCTATGGTATTTTCAGTCCTTTGGATCATTTTTGTATTCATTGGAATTAAGTATTTACTTGTAAAAAAACTTACCATAATCCCAAAGATCTGAGGATGACAAAGCTCAAAGGAGACGTAGCCCACGAGATTTCGGGTGAACTCCTAAATTAAAATTGATGTTGTGTTTGAATGATTATCTGTTGCATTATGTTGCTGTCATACATGTTAAATTATAGCAAGAGAAAATGAAGTTAAGACACATAAACAGTAAAAATTCATACACCACTTTCAAGTAAATAATTTCGCAAAATTGTCAAGTACAAGCTAGATCATTTTAATTAAAACTGAGTGGTAGTTTCTTGAAATACATACAAGTTATTCAGACCATTTTCAGATCAATACACATCAGATTTATTTGTTAGTTATTGCCTTATGAAGTATTCAGGATCAAGGTACCCAAGGCCCAAAACTACCTTTGAATCCAATCTTTGAATGTCGAAAGTCCACCACCTTTTCCTGTGAGGCTTTTATCGTGGAGATATTTGACATTTAGGTAGCGCAAAGGATTCACCGCAAGGGAATTACATTGCAATATTGACCAGATATTGGAGCTTCATTGGTATCTCTCTATTCAAACAGTTTTCCAACAAGTCGAGGGAGTCTAAATTGGTTCAGTTGAAAATGAAAGGCAAGATTGTTCCGTTGAGGCCAAATCCCACGACGCTAAGCTTGAAAACCCTTCATTATCACAGGTCACGCCTTCGAGCTCCGAGATGGTGATGTTGCAGGGGCTTTGATATTGTATCCAATCCATGGTCACACCTTTGAGCTCTAATATGGTGACATCGAGGGGTTTTGATCTTGACTCTGGTCCACTGCGTGAGTTTGGGTACATCAACCTGGCACCATGTCAGGTTAAGGGGAATTATGAGTATTCGAAAAATAAATATCTATAGAGAAATGGAATTCTGGAGACATTGACTATCATACATCTTTGGTTGCCTCCGTCAATGTACCAAATATGTCGGTCCTCCAAAAGGATCTTTCTTCCCATTATTTCCTCCAAAACCAGGGTTCATTACTGCTGCCATAAATGCTAATAAACCCCCTTCACTTTCTTCCCCATCAGGAAATCTGAGTTGTCAAGAAAAAACGAAAAGGTCAAGCTCTCCATCATCGAGGGTTATCTGACATGTCTTGTAACTATGCAAAGAATCTTCTTTTCAATACATTGCTAGATGGTGGTATGATTCAGATATCCCATTTAATGTTGCTCACTCACCTTATTACCAAGTTATGTGGGACTCTATTATAGCTACATGAAAGGGCTTCAAAGTCCCTACTATGCATCACTTGAGGGGAGCTCTTTTGCAAAAACATATTTACTACTTTGATTATTAATCAAATATAAAACTAATAATATTGTTTTATTTAAAGCTTAATTTGATATAATCATGTAAATTATGTATTAAATGAAATAAATCTATTCATTGGTACAATTCTCATTGAAATTGATAAAACTAAATACATGTATCCATTATTACAAAATAAACCATACTTAAATATCTTGAATTACATATTTATAACCATTAATATAGGTCTATATATTATTTAAAAATAAATAAATTTCATACCTAAAACATTAACAAAAGTTCATAATACCATTAAAAATTAACCAAGGTTCATATCAAACAATTAATAAAAATCCATACACCATTAAAAATTTAATTAAGGTTCATAACTAAATTAACAAAGCTTCATACAATACTCCTCGATGTGGGTGAGGTCTGAGCAACATGTGGAAGGTGTCTCACATGAGTAAATATAGGTGGAGCGAGGGTGATGGATGGTAATCCTGGCCCCGTCACCATAATGCATGTAGTGGGAGATTTACTGGCTTCACGTTGGCAATTCGTGTGAAAAATAATTGTGCATTAGAGTTCGGAGGTGGTGAAAGGGTAGGGTGAGAGAAGATGAGGGAGACCAACATTAGACTCCTCACTCAGGTTTGGTGCTAGTCCTGATGGTGGCCTCCGAAGAGGAAGCGTAAATGTCACAGGAAGGTTTACAGAGGGAGTGGCTTATGTGTGCTTGTCGTGGGCATTTGCTGGTGTGATGTGTTCAACTGATCCCTGCTGCTGATTTTATTTTCCATTGTCTGCATATGGGTTGAGGATAGGAAGTTGAAGGGAAGTGAGATCACTCGTTTCCATTTTTCTTGGCTTTCAGTGAGCCTGTTTTTTCGTGCTAAGAGAGCAAGCTAGAATCCGCAGTCCAGGAAACCTCGAGGGTGGTGGAAAAAAACCAGTTTCTTTTCCAAATTTTATGCCCTATGTTGGAACAGGGTCTCCTACAAAGTTGCGAATCTAGTCCATTTTGTATAAGTTTTGACATATTTTGGTCTAGCGCAGGGGTTTTGGGGTGGGTCAAAGCCCCGAAAGCATTGTAATGGGTCAAAGGGTATACCTAGAGTCTGCAAACCACGGTTTGCGAACCACAGGAAAGTTTAGGCTAGCTTGTTATAAATAGAAGGACATTTTTAGTTGTAAGGGGGAGAAATGAGTCGAGTTGATGCTAAGTGCGAACTGATAGATCTGGTTAGGGTTGTTGGGGAAGGACTCCTGCTGTTGTATGCACAGAGATTCTCTGTCCTGCTGTGTGCGGAACCTGCTACTGTGTGCGCAGGTTGGGTTTTGGGTATTGTAAGAAAGATATGAAGGATTAATGAATGCGGAAGTATTGTTGAATATATGAATCTATTGGAATTATTGTGATGTGAATCTGTGATGTTTGGTTAATTAATATATGTTGTTGTGTTATTTATTTAAGTTGCGAACATACTTGTGTTACTTGTTTATGCTATGATCTGGATCTGTTCTGTTGCACTTCATGCAATAATATCTGGAATAGCTGCGTTATCATTATATGAGTTCATGATCTGTTGATTACTATGAATATCATTGTTGTTGCGCACGTGGATGCGAAGGGAATCTGTAGATCTAGGCTCTTTGATATAAGATCTGGTCACCATAAGATTGAACGCAGCTCTGCTTGACTTACCTACCCTCTCCCAGGGTGCGAAAACCTGGTTCCAACACCCACCCATACTACTTCAGGTGAGACTTTGGCCTGCGCAAGTAGGTCACTGCCGAAAGGGCCAGTAGTATAGGGGTTGTTGGCAAACCTTGAACCTTCGAACCTGGGTCGGGACCCCTTGAGCCAAAAAATGGTTCCGTTGTTGGGACCGGGAGCATTTTGAGAGAGGGATAGGGTAATGCCAAGGCCAAGCTGGAAACCTGAAAGCAAAGAAATTAATGAATGGTTCGAACAACAATTTCAAGAATTCGCAGTGAAAGAAAACCGCAGTAAGAGGTTGACCACCGAGGAGTGGAAAAATAAGTATATTTTCATAGAGATATACGAGATCTTCTTTGTGACAATTTCGATTGAGCTCCAGGAGTGGCTCACAAGGTTGGTTGAATTTCAGAAGTGTTGGAAGGACAAATGGGTCATGCAGTGGACCCCCGAATTGATCCAGTAGTTAGAGACGACTGATAACACCATCACTCGCACGGTGGACCACTAGGTGGACAGTGTGCTAGGAGGGTTCGTGATAGAATTTTCCATCGATTAGTTCATATCCTACTCTGAACTAGAGAGAAGATTCTTCAAGGGTTTCCAGGGTAAGTTTCTAAAGACCTTACCATTGTTGATTAAGATATTACTGTGCGAAAAGAGTATCTTGTGTAGTCACACCGAGTGAATGACTGTTGATCCGGATGGAAGTACGACGTGAAACGGAAAATAATATCGGACCAACCTAGAAGGAGATAGATCTGTCTACATCTCGGTAAGAGAAGTAGCTGCGCAGAATCCTCCCGGCACACCACTTTCGAACCAACATAGGAGTAAGAATTCGCCTACGCCTCCACCACCACTAGAAGACGACATGGATGTGCACATGAAGTTGCCGACTTTTAAGGGTGTGGGGGATGAAGACATGGATCAGTTCTGGTTTGTCGCAGGATCGGTATGGATTGAGCAGAATGTAGCTAGTGATGCGGTGAAGTGGGCACAACTATCCCTTTCCTTTTAAGGGAGAGATTTGGACTGGTACACGGGATACATCATCCAGCATGCGAACGCAACCATTGAGGAGATTAAGAATGATTTTAAGCAAAAATTCAAGAAGCCTAAGTCTTACTTGCAAATAGTGGTTGATCTAAAAGATTTCAAGCAAGGGCTTTATGAGTCTGTGTGGGAGGCCGATCAACGACTGAAGAAGGTGATTAGAGAAGGAGGATTTCAATATGATGACAAGAAGCATACAGAATGGTTCATTGCTATGCTGCTGCCTCACCTGCGCGTACCTATGGGTCATCAAACATTTGAATCATAGGAGAAAGCCTTGGAGGGTGCTATGAAGTTAGAAGCCGCGCCTTGAGACGAGAACTAGCTGGGCATCCAACAGATCCAAGGACAGTTAGAAGCAATGCACATGGAGATCCAGAACCTACGAAAAGAGCGAGGAGCAGAGGCTAGCCCTGAAAGGTGGTGCATACGATGCAGGGTGAATGGTCACACCAAGGATAACTATCCTCTATTATTAGACTATATGCATGCTGGGGGACCTAGCCCATTGCGCCCAAGGGAAATTGCAGGGCCAATTGGGCTAGCATTGTGGTGTGATGATTTCCATGTTGCAGGGCTGCACAACACAAACCACTGCCCCCGCCTTGCTACGTATGTCCTAGAGGTAAAACAACAATGGTGCAGGTTTTGTAGATCGGTAGGACATGATGAACATAACTTCTAGACATACAATTTGATGATTGATCGCAGAAAATTATATAGGGAACAATCATACCCTACGTCGCTAAGGTCCCCCGCAGGCATAGGTGGCTCCCCAGCCAGGGGCAGGGGGGGAGGCCGAGGCGGAAGCATAGGTCGAGGATGAGGGCAGCTAATATGTTATAACTATGGAGAGGTCAAGCACTTTGCGAGAGACTACCCGAATCCTACGAGACAGTCTTTCCGGTACTGCAGACAACTGGATCATGCGATCGAAGACTATCCAATCTTGATAGCAAAAATGTAGGAGAAGCATCCAACACCTACGCAAAATGTGTAGAGGGTTAAGTTTGAGCTGCGAGACAAATATCTAAGCGTAAATGTTGTAACACAATGGAATGGACATCGGAGGACCTGGGGAGAAGGCTGTGACTAAATCTCTGATCCGGTAAGCTGTTATCAAACAACAGGGTTTGGACCTAACCAAGGAAAAAGAAACATTTATCGCAGATCACAAAGACTTTGCTAAGGCATAAGCATCTACTTCTCAGACACCTGCGAACATTAAGGTGGAAAAGGAGGTCAAGCCCTTTTTACAGGCATGTATGAAGCTACTGCGCAACCCAACGGTTGTAGAGAATCTTCAGGCATTGATAGATAGCTACGCAACATGACCTAGCCTACCTCCAAAAATCAAGGACATGCACAAACTATACATATATAAGAAACGCACTGGTATGGAGATGCGGTTATCTGCACAGATCGGTGATTATGAGATGGATTAGGTTATTTTGGACTTAGGGTCAGATGCAAATGTATTACCTAAAAAGAATTGGCAATGAATAGGAGAACCTAAGTTGGAATGGTTCACTATCCAGCTACGCATGGCTAATCAGCAAAATATTATACCCTTGGGGAGACTATAGAAAATCGTGGTGGATATCGTAGGAGTAAAGGCCCAAGCAGACTTTGAGGTAATTGAGATCATAGAAGATGCAGACCCCTATCCCGTGCTCTTGGGCTTGGATTGGGCCATCGATATGGGAGGTATCATTAACTTGAAGAAGAGAAGCATGGTGTTTGAGAATAATGGTACAAGAGTGATAGTGCCATTAGATCCTACGGAAGGCTAACAATACACTGAGTTGGTGCACGAAGAAGAGGATGTGGATCATATTTATAAGTTGACTACGTGGGACGAATATTGGATCAACCCCATGGCTGATGGTGTACTCTGCTGGGAAAAGGACAGTGAATGTTTCTCCAACTCCGATGGGGAGATGGAGAACTGGCAAAATTGGTTACATGATGCCTCTACACTGCGATGCCTTCGAGTCATAAAGGACTTCCGATGCATTTCCTCAGAGGTAAGAGACCTACCCTATTTTGATGGTTCTGATAATATTAAGGCATTTTTACAAGCATTTGAAGCTAAGGTTCCAAGGGAACAAAGGCTATGGGCCCTTAAGCTGGCCATGCGTGGAACACCTGCACGCTGGTGGGAGACACATGAGGAAGTGTTCCAGGAGTGGGAGGATTTTCGGGGCATGATGCTCCTGCGATTTAAGACTCTGGCAGAGGTACGAGTCGAGACGTTCCTTGGCCCAGGGTACCCGCAGAAACACTTGGTTGCATGGAGAAAGACATGGGGTGACCGAAATACAGAAGAATGGGTTCACTTATTCATCCATTCATTGGGTCCAATCCCTACTGCATGGTACCTGGATGCGGAGCTACATCAACGCACCCGCCATTGGGAAACTCTGGAGAATGACTTCATAGGAACATTCAGACTAATAGGGGGTTCCGAGGCACTTGAAGAAGCTCTGCAGGACATAGATACATTTTTTTTTGGCAAATCCGGTGCTCCGAATACTGCAGAAGAGCCAACTTGGGAAACCCAGATGCAGGATATTGTCAATTGATGCAGCTTGGTGAGGGAGGAAGGTGAAGATGATACGTGGTCTGTCTCTATCCCAAAGTTGGAAGGGGAGTGCGCCATTGCAGGACCCCCACTGCAAGAGGTAGATGTCACTAAGCCTCTCAAGCTGTGCGAATTCAACATTGGGATGGAAGAGCACCCTAAGTTGGCTAAGATTGGGGACTGCTGGGATGAGGATACCGTAGGCAAAGTGGCTGAACTACTCACAGAATACCAGGACTTGTTCCCAACAAAGTTTTCGGATTTAAAAGGGATCATGGGAGACTTAGGGGTCATGCATATCACTCTCAAATCGGATGTGTGTCTTGTGAAGTAGCGGCCCTATAGCCTGAACCCCAAGTATAAGCAGAAGGTCAAGGAAGAAATTGATAAAATGATCGTTGCAGGTATCATCGAACCTGTTGAATAGTCAGACTGGGTCAACCCGATGGTGGTTCAGGAGAAAAAGGCTAAGGGGGAGATTCAGATCTGCGGGGATCTGTGCAAGTTTAATGATGCCTGCGTCCATGACCCATTCCCTACACCATTCTCAGATGAAATTTTGGATAGCGTGGATGGCCAGGAAGCATACTCTTTCATGGATGGGTTCTCAGGATACCATCAAATAATAATCGCACCTGAGGACCGAAGCAAAACCATGTTCGCCACTGAGTGGGGATCTTTTCAGTATGCTATCATGTCGTTTGGTCTTAAGAATGCCCCTGCTATCTTCTTGCGGGTCGTCATCGTAGTATTAAAAGAGTTCATCCACAAGTTCTTGGAGGTGTATTTCGATGATTGGACTGTCTTTGGCCTGATGAAGGCACACGTATCGAACTTGCGCATGATGTTGGATGCCTGCCGAAAGCACCCGATTTCCATAAATATCAAGAAGTGTATCTTCTACGTACCTTTTGGAATATTTCTCGGCCACATAGTTTGTCGGCAAGGATTGATGGTGGACCCTGCCAAAATCGCAGTTATCATAAACTTTCCAGTACCAACAACGGAAAATTAGCTACGCTCGATCCTTTGACACGTAGGCTACTACAGGAAATTCATTCAAGGCTATGCACTGACTATGGCTCCTATGGAAAAATTTCTCAAGAAGGATAGTTCGTTCTTTTAGAATGATGAGTGTCAAAAGAGCTTTGAGTTACTTAAGGAAAAAATGGTCTCGGTGCCTATTCTCATCTTTCCCAATGGAGAAGGTATTTCATGTTCATGTCGATGCGTCCGGCATTTCTCTCGGGGCTCTCCTTACGCAGCCAGGAGAAGGAGACATTGACCACCCGGTCGCCTTTGCAAGTAGGATACTCTCAAGTGCGGAACGCAACTACTCCACCATAGAGCGGGAAGGATTGGCTATGGTCTACGCGTTGCAGCAGTATCAGCATTATCTGTTAGGAGGGCACTTTAAAATGTTCACAAACCTTTCAGCTTTGAAGTACCTCGTCAATAAGCCTGTGTTGGGAGGGAAAATTTTTTGATGGCTGCTACTATTTTAGGAATATGACTTTGAAATCATCGTCAAGCTGGGAAAGTTGAATGTTGGGCTAGACCACTTGTCTCGGATAGAGAGCGGTGAAGAGCTAACCAACTTGGAGGATGGATTTCCTGATGCGCAACTCTTTGCTATTAAAGTAGTGGATGCACATTTCGCAGATATCATTCAGTTCTTAACTACTAGGGTGGCACCTCCAGAGTACTCGGTACAACAAAAGAAAGAGCTAGTCACCCGGGCAACGGATTTTACCATCATCACAAGTCATTTATATAATATGGGAGCTGATGAAGTGTTGCGGCGATATGTTTTGGACCATGAAAGGCACACTATCTTGGCAAAAGCTCATGACGGAGTAGCATGAGGTCACTATGCAGGAAAAGAAACGGTGCAAAAGATCTTGAGAGCTAGGTTATGGTGGCCAACCCTGCATAGTGACACCCACGACTATTGTAAAGCCTGTGATACTTGCCAACGAACAGGAAGGCCATCCTGCAGAGATGAAATGCCCCTTCAACCGCAAATGGCTCTACAAGCATTTGATAAATGGGCCATCAATTTCGTAGGACCCATCAACCCACTAGGAAAGAAGACGGGTGTGCGCTACATTATTACTGCCACTGATCATGTAACCCGGTGAGCCGAGGCACAGGTAGTAAAGGATTGTACTATGGATACCACTGCGCATTTCATCTTTGAACAAATCTTGACCAGATTCGGATGTCCGAAGATCCTCATGAGCGACAGAGGTACGCACTTTGTTAATGAAACAATCCAAGCTTTAACTGAGGAATTCCAGATCCATCATGCGAAGAGAACACCATATCACCCATAGGAAAATGGCGCAGTTGAGGCTTTTAAAAAAATCTTGGAGCAGATGCTGAAAAGTTTCTGCAACGCTGATCACAGTGATTGGGACATGCGCATCCCCTCGGTTATTTGGGCCTATCGAATGACCTGCAATAAGCTAACATGAAAAACCCCCCTTCAGGATGGTCTATGGCAAGGAGGCCATGATGCCAATGGAGTATATTATTCCTAGTCTACTTATCTCAGCATTCACGAACATGGAAAAACCTGATATCATGGAGGAGCGATTAATGTAGCTTATGGCTTTGGAGGAGGATTGGTTTCTGGCTAATTTCCATCAGCAGGTTCAGAAGGCCTGCGATAAAGCCTGGTATGGCCGACATATTTGCCAAAAAACGTTCACGGAAGGTGAATTGGTCCTCTTATATGATAGCCATTTTTCCAAGCATCTAGGGAAGTTTCGACAACATTGGCTTGGTCGCTACATAGTTACAGAAATCATAGATGGCGGAGCTGTTAGGCTAGCTACCCTGCATGGTGATATGCTACCAGGCTACGTCAATGGAATTTGGCTAAAACCATATCAGATAATATGACTATATGGCCAGAGTGGCCGCACATGTGCAGGTAAAGAACCTACCAACGTAGTGACTCAGGACGAGTCACAAGATTGTGTTGGGGGACTGTTGGAACGGGTTCTCCTACAAAGCTGTGAATCTGGTCCATTTTGTATAAGTTTTGGCATATTTTGGTCTAGCACAGGGGTTTTGGGGTGGGTCAAAGCCCCGAAAGAATTGTAATGGGTCAAAGGGTAGACCTAGAGTCCGCAAACCATGGTTTGCGGACCACCGGAAAGTTTAGGTTAGCTTGTTATAAATAGAATGACATTTTGAGTTGTAAGGGGGAGAAATGAGTCGAGATTGATAAGTGTGAACTGATAGATCTGGTTAGGGTTGTTGGGGAAGGAATCCTACTACTGTGTGTGCAGAGATTCTCTGTCCTGCTGTGTGCGGACCCTGCTGCTGTGTGCGCAGGTTGGGTTTTGGGTATTGTAAGAAAGATCTGAAGGATTAATGAATGCAGAAGTATTGTTGAATATCTGAATCTATTGGAATTGCTATGATGTGAATCTGTGATGTTTGGTTAATTACTATATGCTGCTGTGTTATTGATTTAAGCTGTGAACATACTTGTGTTACTTGTTTATGCTACGATCTGGATCTATTCTATTGCACTTCATGCAAGAATATCTGGAATAGTTGTGTTATCGTTATATGATTTCATGATCTGTTGATTACTGTGAATATCATTGTTGCTGTGCATGTGGATGCGAAGGGAATATGTAGATCTAGGATCTGTGACATAAGATCTGGTCACTGTAAGATTGAACGTAGCTCTACTTGACTTACCTACCCTCTCCCAGGGTGCGGAAACCTAGTTCCAGCACCCACCCATACTCCTTCGGGTGAGACTTTGGCTTGCGCAAGCAGGTCACTTCCGAAAGGGCCAGTAGTATAGGGGTTGTTGGCAAACCTTGAACCTCCAAACCTGGGTCAGTACCCCTCGAGCCAACACCCTCTAGCATGGGAGCGACAATATTGGTGGCTTGGTGTGTGGTCTCTATGTGGAGAATTTGGAGGTTGGTCATTTCCCTAGGAGAAGTTACACTCAGGCATCGGATATTTTTTCATCGTTTTTTGTTCAATTTCTTGTGTTGGTTTCGTGGGTGATGGTTGGTTTTCTTAGTGGTAGAAACCTTTATCTACTGGTGAGAGGTGTCTATGTGCTTCCTGCGGTGGTGGGTGGCTACATTTGGCTCCTTTGCTGGTGGTGTTTGTTTTCTATGGTGGGGGGTCTGGTCTCTGGACTCTACACACAAAGGGGTTCCTTGACCTTAGCGAATTATGAATTCCTAGTGTGGTGTGGGAATTCTCCCTCCATTATTTTCCATGGCCATGTGTGGGTAGCAGACTCTGAAATAATCATGGTGGCTCCACGCCAATGTGGCAAGATTTCGGGGCATGCGCAACTCACTAGTGTGGGTGTGCATGGGGGCCGTGGAGGGGGTAAGCAGGGGGATAATAGAAGTGGGGGTTTGAGGGTTCAAAAGAAGATTCGTCGGGGCAGAGGAGGCCGTGGTGGAAAGGGGAATCATGGGTTTGATTGATCTGAGGTAAATGAGGGGCAGGTTATCCGACATTATTTCCTGAAGAATTGTCATGCACTTATCAACAACCTGATGGAAAGAGTGGATGCAGCTGAGAGAGTTCGTCATGAGAAGAATGCAGAGCAGATGGAAAAATTGGACCAAATGCATTATTTACAGTGCTAAGTCTAGGAGAGATCAAAGGTTTAGTATTTAGCTAAAAAATAAAAGTTCTTAGAAATTCTCCAAACCAGAGTGACCGGATAGGGCTCGTCACCAGGATTCCAACGCAACTCGTTTCATCAAAATCTGAGTTCGTATGAGTAAGTTATGGTATGTTTTCTATTTTATCAAACAGGTAAAAAATGTGCAGAATAGTGACAAGATGATGACTTGGTAGTCCATTAAGCACCTCAGTAATATCCATGGAATATTCTCCAATATTCATCCAATGACACTGTGACAAGTGTCACAGTCAGATTCGCAATGTTGCTTGGAGAAATTGAAATTTTCTTCCTAATCCTAAGGTTGAATTTCTAAGTATGGGTGAATTTTTTTGTTTTATAATGGTTGATTTGAACCAATGGAGAAGGGCCATGTGGAGCAGTTAGGGGCTACCATGTGCCCTCCCCCATGGCATATTATGGTGCACATATATTTTCGAACGGTAAGGTTTTAACCCTAACTACATTTGGTTGACCTATTGGGGAGGCTTTATATTTGGTGGAAAAATTATATACTTGTTGGAATGGGGCTATACCTAGCTGATAGATATTGTAACTATATGGTGGCCTATCTCTAAACCTGGCGAAGGCTAACTATCTGATGGAGCAGCCAGAACTGGCAGACTATCTCTAAACCTGGCAAAGACATATTTGGTTATATTCCAAATTTTTCAGACTTTGGATATGTATTAATGAAATGCGTAGCAAAAACTTGGTGCGGGGGTCGAGGTCTAACCCACAACCACCCCCATGCCATACCATCACGCCTTTGTGGGGCTTAACCCATAAGGATTCTACACACATTTAAATTTTATGCGTGCCAAGGTTAGGGGTCTGGAAGGGGCCAGCCCCCTCCCATATGTTCAAATGCTATGACCAGGAGCTAAAACTGTTCACCAGTGGGAAAAATCAATGGAATTTAATCCATGTTTAATGCGCCTCTAATCCAGGATTAGCACCATAACCCGTGATTAGTGCTAAACGCACTTTATGCATTAACCTTCCACTAATATCAATTAAATCCGTCCTTATATTAACTTAAATGCACAGTTAAACTGACAGAAGACTTGGTGGAGCCTGCCAAATGCGGCGGAAGCTCCAGTTTTAGTGGAGTTGTCTGGGAAACTTCCAATTTTAGTGGAGAAATTGTCAGAAAATTTGGTTTTTCCATAAATGAGGCAATTTTTGCCCATTTTTAGCTCAGGAAGAGTCATTCTTGGTATATTTTGATGTTTTGGAGCCATTGGAGTAGGTGGCATAGGAAACAGGAGTCTGTAAACAACACTTATGCACAATAGAAGCTAATACAAAGGCCCATGCCATGGAAGCTGGACCAAGGAGATGTAGCCCAGGAGGGGTGAACTCCTTCATCAAAACAATGTGTATTTGACTCAGTTGTTGGTGTTTTTTTTTGTTTTTATATGTTGTTATTCAACATTTAGTTTCCATTATTTTATGTTCATGAATTACACTTAATCTCATTAAGTTTGTTGATTTATCAATCATAACCACATGTATAAACCCTTGTACACGAAGCAAGCCAAAGCACTTTCATATTAAATCTGAAACTGATATTAGCACAACATTAACTAGCAATCGATTTCAGATGAAGTTGGTATTAGATCGAAGGATATTTTCTTGCTTTGCTTGAGATTGTGCAAGAAGTGTTTTAATAGTTGCAATTTTGTAATGATTACAAGGTTCAAGTTACAGAGAGGAGAAGGGAAGCCATTGGTTGTTAGTCCTGAGATTAGTGTTGGAAATACTGAGAGGGGGGTGAATCAGTATTTCTTTTCAATTGTTAATTTTACCAATTATATCACTTATATTTAGAACACAAAATGAATAATGATGGAATAGATACTTATATTAATTTCTTCTTTACAATAAGTAAAGTACAATAATGATATAGGGCTCCAACTCTAGATGAAGACTCCAATCTTCCAGGCTCCAACCTGTATTGTGCCAAGCACCAACTTGGAATTTCCAAGGCTCCAACCTTGTCAATTTGAGGCACCAACCTCTAGGGCTCCAACCTTGTCAATTTGAGGCAACAACCTCTAGGGCTCCAACCCTTTCTCTAATACAAGCTCCGACCTGGTTTCTTGAGGACTCCAATCCTCTAGGGGTCCAACCCTATCTTCCAAGGCACCAACCTTGTCTTTATGAGGCTCCAACCTCTTGGGATCCAACCCTCAACTTCACTTCGTCAAAATATGTTTGGTTATTCTTCATAGTTCCCAAAGTCTTCTTCAACGAGCCCTGACAATATTCAATTTTCCCATCACTTATTCTCCATGTCACATCATCAATGACAACCTTGTCTGCTCATGAAGGTGTCTCCACAACTCTTCATGTTACCCAAACAATTTCTCCAAGGTTACCTCATGATGGCTTCAACGCATCATGATCTCCAAGGGTGTCTCCAAGACTTCAATCATTAATGCTTGGCAATGCCTCAAGGTGTCTTCAATCAGTTTTCCCAAGAAATGTATTCAATAGGTTACTCAAGAATATCCTAAGACTAATCCAATTCTTCTTCAAGATGTATACCAAAATTTCCACCAAGAAGTCTACACCAAGATATTAAAATCATCTTCAAAGGTTTCTCTAATTAGTCTTCAAATATTCCAGATGTTCTTCAAGGCTACTTCAACAGAACTTCTGCTTTAATAATCTCCCTTGATCCCAAAATACTGTCCTCAATAAGTTTCTCTTCAAGACTTGCTTCAAGAATTATTCAAAACAATGTCTGATGTACTTCTCTCAAACAATGCTCAAATCAGCTATACCAAGATTAGCCTTCAAAGCAAGTCTTCACAATTTCAAAAAATCCTTCAATTTGTCATAATGACAATGTTCCAAAGTAATTGTCAACCCAAGTTTGCTCCTGGCTGCTTCTACGACAGTTTCAAGATGTCCACACCATACTGCTCTAAGGCTTCTAGTTTTTGTCCAAAAAATGCCTTCAAGAATGCTCTAACAACCTGCTACAATAAGCCTTCAAAATATTCTTCAAGAGTTCACCAACTATGCTGGTCGTTTCCAAACAAGTTTTTAAAGTCTCTAGCTTTGAATTTAATACTGAAATCCCAATTAGGTTTCTAACAAGACTAAGTTTGCTACAACAACAAATTCCAACAACTGCTACAAGAAATTTTCAAGGTTGCTCCTTAAGTTTTCTCTCAAAGGTATCAGTAGGCTGCTCCAAAAAGTCTCCAATAGTCTGCCCTCAAAGGATGCTCAATTACCAAATATAGTTTTCAACAAATTATGATCAATCTGCAAGGTTGAACTTCAAAGGAACAAGTCTGAATTTCTCACAGATCTGAACTACTGTGCCATATATACGAATGTCGCACATGAATACCTCAGGTTATGCACAGGTCTAAACTTAAAGTCTGAAAAGCAAGCTCTTGTAGCCTGTCACAGTTCTGTCCAACAATCCGAACTTAGAAATATTGGTGAGGTAGGAAGGTGTTACTCTAGGCACTCAAACAGGTCTGAGTTCTCTTTTTAGAAGACTGTCCACATAAGTAGATTACCCAATAAGATGTCTGAGCTTCTATTTTCCTAGTCATATAGGTGTATAGATGACCCAATTAATGAATTAACCCTAAACTCTTTCTCCTCGGCCTCCTGTAGTTTCTCTGTCTTCCCACTGCATTATCTCTGAAATATTCAGTGAAAAATGTGCTTAAAATGAGGATTCTGAACTCCTATTTATACTGGTTTTTTATTGGAATGAGGGGACATGACCCTTTGGAGGGAGGCCGACATGTGTCCTTGAGCATAGGTCGGCTCAATGACAGAGTTAATTTCCTTAACTTAAAAAATCAATATCTCCCAAACTGTTTGGAGTTTTGGGGCAAGTAAGGGCACGTTAGAAAGAGGAAAAAATCCTTTTTCAGATGGTCTAGGTCCAATGTTGAAAGTTTTCCTCTATGGTGGTGAAAAACATTTTTCTTTATGACTACCCTTGAATTATTTACTGCATAAAATGATTAGGACATTATGGCTTCTTTGTTTGGCTTATTGTTTGTCTTCTCCATTATTTGGCTTCTTCATCATCATAGGAACATGTAGGACATAAAAAATGAGTGTATTACATAGTGACACAGTGATATGTTATAGGCAGTATCATTAGGAAGGTCTCTTTGAATCATCAATCATGTCATCACTTAGTCTTCCAATCTTCATCAACCACCATCATTAAGTGTGGTCATATAAGAGTATAACATCATCACAAGTATGGCTTCATAAAGTATAGTTCTTCACATCATTGGCTTTTCCTTAGGGACTAGATCACCAATCATACATTTGGAAACTTCTTAGGGCAACACATCATCGTCTAGATCCAAGGATCTCAAGGATATTGAAATCTTAGTCAAATCCATATTGACATCAATGACAACCTTGATTAACAATCTCCCCCTTTGTCATTGATGGAAATATTCTTGATCTTCCAACATTCTCTCCCCCTTTGACATCAATGGAAAATAGGGTGCCCAAGTACTCCCCCTTTCAATTTTCTTCCTTTCTTCATGAATAGTAGTCCTTCATAGATATGTTACTCCCCATGTCATGCATAAACTCCTCTAGCTTCAAGAAATATTGTTTCCTTGTGATCGGGTGGAAGAAGTCAATATTGGAATCATGTTCTTCAATGGAGCTACTCTTGAGAGATGATCTATCAAAGGATGAATGTCCATGGGTGACTCATCAAATACTTCATAGGGCCTCTCGAATAATGACCACAAGCTCCCCCTAACTGTATGGATGGTCTCCTTTTGGAAGAGTCTCATCATCAAACACTTGGAATATCAAAGTTTCCAAGGATATCTTCATCAAATCAACAACATGTGTTGTTGGCTTGAGTGTTTAAGAAACTTTCAGATCCAATTTGCTTCCTTCTCCATACTTGTGCAAATTTCTTCTCTGGCTTGGTTGTCATAGTTTTAGGGACCCATGTCAAGTTACAATCATGAGCCATATGTCCAATGTCATGGAAATTTAAGCACATCTTATTCATGAATGAGGAATCATTATTTCTTTTTGCAAAGTTGCTTCTAGAATATTGACGGGGACCATTATATTTGTCTTTGTGATATGCCCTACAATCTTTTTCCATGTGCCCAAAGTTTGTACAAGAATAGAAATAACCAAGAAATTTAATTTGGTACCTGGGAGATGGAGTTTTTCTCTATGTACTTCTGAAGTCTTTTTGCCTTGGGATTCTTTGATGATATTCATTTCCTTTTGTATTCTTGACACCATCTGCAAGTCTCCTTGGAGTATAATTTCTTCTATTGTTGTCTTGATTCTGTTAGCGCTTGAATCTACCTTAGGCTGAAATAAGGTAAAACTCAAGGCTACATCAAACCAAGCTTAGCCTCATAGCTAGCCCTACGAGGACAGGAGAGGGCTCTCTCCAGGTCTATCTCCTTAAAAGATGTCAAATAGGACCTAAGATGACCTAAATGCAAAACTGATAATGATTTTAGGCTAGTAAATAAATATGGAAAGAAATAATTTAATGAATGGATGAATTTTCTGGGCTATATGGGACCAAGGAACAACATGAGCAGAGAATTAAATTAAGGACACATATTGTTTCATGAGGCAAGATAGGCAATAGGTTTAGCATTCCAATTTGAAATTATATGGAGTGGAAAGACTGCTAAGAGGTTGACAAGGGCATAATAGATGAATCCTTATCAAACAGAAGAAATTACACAGAAACATGAAAAGCTTTCCCAAGGCAGAGCAGTTATCTGGATTCTACCTTTCTACTTAAAATAATTCATTTGGAAATGATTATGGATGAACTGTAAACATAACAAGATACATATGAAAACAAAGAAGAAACATATGCCAAACATCATACCACAGGAATCTCATGAACCAGAGCTGTATCTTTTCATTAAATCTCTGTCAAAACTGTACAGTGAAGCTCTCTGTTATTCCTCTACACGTTTCCCATAACTCTCTCCCCTTACAAAATGATTTACACTACAATAAATAAACTCCTCTATGAGAAAAAAAATCGACCAAAAATAAGGGATTTGTTTTATCATCATTAAACAAACAAGACTAAAAAGCCAATCAGCTTTTCTGAAGACAAAACAGCGCTCCCCTTGAATCTGTCGATGACCAATGAAAAAGTGAAATATGTAGGTGTAACTCCTTTGAATCGCAACTGAAGATAAAAATAGGCCTCCAATCCTATTTCTCTGCTTATGGTTGATATCTTCGTTTAATTTTAGGCTTTTGCTTTTTGACTTTGTGCCTTCCATCTACCATTTAATAAAAACTAATTAACAAAATAGTTTTAAATTTTGCCTTTGATGACGGAAAAAAAGTTCGCCAATCTCCAATCGACACTCCTTGGACCCTTCGGGGGAGCCGCTGTGTTTCCCCCATCGACTCCTCCAGCATTTGGATAATCATTTTTTGCAACTTTCTTTGCTCATATGGTACGGAGATAAATGAATGAGTTTTTTTGTCGAAGTCAAGCCCGACGTCTCCCTCATACATCGCACTTCTATAAATGTTAAGGCAGCGGTTTACTCCTGTGAGATTTTAACGTAAGACAAGTAATACACAACACGTTCTGTCTGAGCCATATAAGATCAATAATTTGCTGTTCCGTTATTAATTTTGAGCTGATCTCAGATCCTTGATCCTCAAGTCCTCAAGTAGCTAGCCCACATTTAGAACGTTTCCAAGAATCAAGTATTCGGGGAAAAGATATGAGACTCATAAGCAACCGGAGCTAATAATGCCACTTGTCCACAATATCCACTAAAGTCCCTTTCTCTTAAAGCAAAATTTTGTACGCAGATTGATCTCCTCAATGTAGCATTATTCGTCACGCTCTTGTCAAGCCTTCTCCCCGCGTACGACGGTTTTGGAATCAAAACTTTATTTGACTGGGCCCAAGACGCAATTCTGCACTGAGTCGTTGCCACCCACCGGGGACATGGATTTGATTGCCATCACCTGTACATCTGCAGTTTCAAGCTGCAATTTGACTAAATTCAATGATATTACTTTAAATACTAGTGATCCATATCCATTTGACTGTCAAAAACCACGATGTTGGCCTGTTCTAAGTAACATCGAACTCGAGCTGAAGATTATTTGAATTTGAAAAATCATCCATGCGGCATGAATTTTAATGAAGGTTCAACGCGCTCATGCGCAAACCCAATGCGCCGCATTGGTTTGGGTCGCTTTCTAGAATTAACACTGCCAAATTTTTCCCGCGCCACAAGCCAACTTCACACACGATACTTACCCATAAACTTGGCTCTAAAATGAACGCTGTGCCCTTCCATTTGACTATCACGATTTTGTGTCTCAATACCAGATGTCTGTAGTTCATTTTAAATGATGTCATCACAAGCGTTCTTTATAACTCCACTTATGTTATCAAATGGATTAATAGTTTCCAGATTGGGAGTCTCATCATTTGTTGAGTGGAGTTTACTTACAGAAGAGGGAGTTATTTTTGATGAAGATCCTCCAGCATACTTTCCAAGCTTTCCATCATCAAGTTTACTTGAAATATTTGGCAAATCTGCTATTACATCAGAGCTACTGACCTTTTTAAACCCTGAATTAATAATATTTCTATCTTTTGAAGGTTCAAACATAAGCTCTTGGAGATATGTGATCATAGGAGTGTAGTTGATCGTAAGGGAAAGATTCTTCTGGATGTGCCTGAATGTCCCAAAACTGAAATGGATGTCTATGAAGGAGACCTCCTTAGGCATTGAACCTTGGCAAATAATGACCAACGTTTGCATGGTGAAGAAAGACACATTTTATTACAAAGAACAAAATTGACAATTTCTTGTTCAAAACTATGTTTTGAACAAGAAAGTCCTCGAGCATGTTTGATGACAAAACTCTTAAAATGAAAACTTATTTGAAAACCTCCTCATGGCCTGCGGGCATTATTTAGCAATTCTAAAGACCAAACCCTAGACTGAGAAGCTAAAATGACTCTTTTTGACCAAAATAGCATTAATGACTGCAAATGACGAGAAATGAACTTTGGTGAATTTGACACTGACGGAGGACTGACAAGACTGAGTCTAACATTGGCTCCAATGGGGATGGTAGCTGCAATTCCTTGGATATGACAAGAACAGCAGGTCTTTGGAAGAGCAGACAGTGCCTACATCCATTGGGATATGGAATCCATTATTTGACAAATCGACACAAAACCTTTGACTCATTTGACTGATTGAAACTTGACTGAAATGACTGAAAACTGACTCAAAAAATGACTCATGACTGACTAAAACAAGTATTTACAAATATTTTGAAAAAAGGCAGTAGTCCATCAAGATTTGGAATCATGATGACAACCACCTGCATACTAATGAAATATGTACAATCAGGTGTAATGA
Organism: Pinus albicaulis; assembly: GCA_034641835.2. Lineage (NCBI taxonomy): Eukaryota > Viridiplantae > Streptophyta > Pinopsida > Pinales > Pinaceae > Pinus > Pinus albicaulis. The sequence goes on from JAXQQM020067155.1 coordinate 46,714, forward strand.
GCTTTCTAATGTAACCAATCAAGCAGATGCCCTCTTGACTGATTCTCCCGATCAGATCTCCTGGTCAACAACAAATACTGGTAACTGGGCATCCAAAAATAAAATTGACCATGATCTCCTTCATCACTGAACACAACAATAATCACCTTCACTGCTGACTGCAACAAATCTTCCATTTGATCCTGAAAAACATGAAGATTTACCTCCTGCTGAAAGAACAAGGTGTCTTTTTCTCCTGCTTCTGATCTTTCTTCAGAATGCACCTCAGTAGAAGTATGTTCCTGGGCTTCAAAACATTCTGAACAAATAGATGGGCAGCTCTCCTTGAAAAACATTTCAAAGCATGAAACATATGAAGAAGAATCTGAAAGGAAATCCTAAATGTTTTGATCTTCTATAGGCTGAATATATTTTTGATCATCTTCATATGATATAACAGCCAGATTCTCATTACATTCATCAATCATGAGAAAAGAAACTTCATCTAATTCCTAAAGCGCAAAAATGATATTTCCATCATCTACCAATGATTCATCCAAGGAAAATTTTTCACTTACCCGAACAAAGATCTCATTTTGTTGTTCATGAACGGACCGAATCACCTCCTCATGCAGGCTGTGTTCTAATGAACTGAGAACATTTGGATTCACAACTCTGTCTTCTTCATTCCAGATGATTTCAACAGCAGAATTCTCTTTCATGGGATTCGGCACAAGGTGTTCTTGGTCATCACAATCTGAAAGTAGATCTGAAATAGCTGGCTGGACATTATCACAATCTACAATTGAAACTTGACTTCCCTGCATGTTGTCCACTTCTATGAGCAGATCTGAAACAAGACTCTCTCTTTCACCAATTTCAGCCATATGGCAATCTTCAACTTGCTGATCTAGATAAGTATCTTTTAGGATTTCTATGTGTTGCTGAAATGGGTTTTCATACAATGCTTCTAGGATTTATCCATCCATCAATTCATTATTCCCATAACAATTCTCAAGATCTTCAATGAAATTGTGAACATGGCTACAATAGTTCTGAACTAAATTCAAATATGGATATGATTCTTTATATCTTTCAAAGAATGCCGTATGAAAATCTTTTAAACAGTAAATAGACGCAGATGGCAAAATTTCATACCAGGATCGGGCTTCATCTTCCAGAGTAGCCATAAAAATTTTCATCAAACAGTCTTCAGGAAAATCGATTTTTAAATTATGCACATGAATGTGAAATTTCACCAGATGAAGAGCAGCGTCATTACCTTCCACATTTCTGAACATAGGCAAATTCTGAAGCCAATCCACCTTGGGCATCTTATTTGGAAAACCAGGGATGTGATCTCGGCTCATGGCAGCGTATCTTCTGGCAATCCGGTCCATCAGCAGTGAAGTCACCATGAAGCATTGATTTTTGGATTTTTCAGTGAATGAAGTCACCAGGTGAATGAGTTCAGCCTTCTGATGTCTGATTGTTGTTCACCATCAACGATCAGATCTGACATTGATACATGTACTGGGGCAAGACAATCTACAAATCAAGGGTCACGTTCACAAGAAAACCATCTTCCCCAGTATGGTCGCCACTATGTTAGCGCTCGAATCTACCTTAGGCTGAAATAAGGTAAAACTCAAGGCAACATAAAACCAAGCTCATCCTCGTAGCTAGCCCTACAAGGATAGGAGAGGGCTCTCTCCAGGTCGATCTCGATAAAATGATCAATAGAGTCCGAGATGACCACAAATGGATGCTGATTTTAGGCTAGTAAATAAATAGGAAAAAGGTAATTTTGATGAATGTTTCTGGGCTGTATGGAACCAAGGACAGCATGAGCAGAGAGATTTAATCAAAGGCACAGAGTATTTCATAAGGCGAGATAGGCATGAGGTTTTAGCAATCAATTTTGAAATAATATGGGATGAAAAGACTGTTTAAGAAGACTGAAAAAGGCATTGACCAATGAATCCCTTCCAGGCAGAAGAAGACTCACAAAGTCTGAACACTTCCTCAAGGCAGAGCAAGAAATGAATTCTACCTTTATTACTGTAAAAGCATTTAGCTGAAAACGATGAACTGTTAACATAACAAAAACATATGAAACATAAAGAGGAAACACATGCTAAACTCATACCGCAAGAATCTTACAAATCAGAGCTGCATCATTTAATTATTTCTCTGTCAAAACTGTATAGTGATAGCGCTGGGTTTTTTCCTCCCACACTTTTCAGAATTCCCCATTACAAATCATTTGCAATACAATAAATAAACTCAACTAAAAAAACAAATCGACCAAAAACAAGGGTTTGTTTCAACCGGATTAATAAAGATAGAAAAGAGATCAGCCTTCCCCTTGAAATTCTCCAATGACCAACTAAAAGACCAAATCTGGAGCGTAGAGCCTTTGAAATGCAATAGAAGTCATAAATAGGAAATTGATCCTATTTCTCTGCTTATGGTTGATATCTACGTTCTAATTTTTGCTTTCAGTCTTTGACTTTCCACTTTACGTTTGTCTTTTTGTTTGGTAAAATAAACTCGCAATTGTTAACAATTCCTAAACAACCTATCTAGTTTGGAAGGAACTAAAAATGATGGGCTCAGCTTAACTCCATAGCGGCCTGTTTCACTAGATCATCATAATTGGGAGTAGAATTCCCTGTTTCATACGATTTAAATGTGTAGTGAACAGTGTAAGAAAGCAATTTCACTGCAGAAACAAACACATCAATACAATATCCTTTTACTACGCTGCTACCGTTTACTGTTGTCACATTAACAAATTCTTTGAACCCTGCCTTTCTGGGCACACCAGTTACAAGTTGCTTGCCACTCACCCAACCCCGTGGCACTGTTTCACTTCCACCAGACCATATGACACCCAAGGATTTTGGCTTTATATGAGATTGATTATTCCTGTTGGCTGTAATTTCCGGAGGGGTAACTGATAGGCTCATTGGCTGTGACCAGTAACCAATTCTATGGAACTCTTTACCAACTATATTGATGATCTCAAAAGTAGAACTCATCAAGTCCCTATTTTCGTCTAACTCTGCAGGACCTGCGGTGCCCTCAAAATACGTTTTTAGTATTATATTTCGTAATTGAGCTCCTCCTTCAAAGACCTTTAGTGCTGCTAGTTCTGAATCGCGTCCACCAGCACTTGATGGCATAGATCGTTCTGCAAAATAGATATTTCCTCCCTGTTTCAAGAAGGCATTGATAGAATTGGAAATCATCAATATACTGTCATAGGCATACAGTCCAAACACATTCTAGGACACATTAATCAGGTTAGCTGTTTGTAATTTTCTCCACTTTTGTCTCAACACAGCCTGCCGTCCTGAATTTGGAGTATGTGGACGCAAGCTAATTAATCCTTGAAGTGAGCTCATGCTGTCCACTTCCAGAGAACCAGAATCTAAAACAGAAGTTAACCAATCTGTGGCTATCCAGACATAGCCGGTGCTCAACATTCCAATGTCCTTGGCTTGGGCAAAAATTTAAGACCAGCATTTGAATACATATGGACTACAAAAACTCGTGTATCCATTAAAGCCAACTTTGCCAAAACATCACCCATGTCGCTTCGGTTAACTCCATCCGCAGGCACTAGAGTCAAATCAATTTCATGCTCCATGCTTGAGGAGTACGCAGACCAGCCTTATAAAGTGCTCTAACCCTTGCTCCCACGTGTCATGAAACTGGTTCATCAATACGGCGCACCACTTCACCTTTTGAATCACTTGTAGACCAATAAACTGAACCAAATTGAGTTTTGATGGATCGGTGATTAATTTTGGCCTTTTGGGATTCAGTGCACCGCGCGGAATGGATGCGCCGCGCACATGTATTTTTGCACTGTGCAAGCGCTCTACGCGCCGCGCTGATCCTGTGCGCCGCGCAGATACTTACCCATAAACTTGGCTCTAAAATGAACGATGCACCCTTCCAATTGACTATCACGATTTTGTGTCTCAATACCAGATGTCTGTAGTTCATTTTAAATGATGTCATCACAAGCGTTCTTTATAAATCCACTCATGTTATCAACTAGATTAATAGTTTCCAGATTGGGAGTCTCATCATTTGTTGAGTGGAGTTTACTTACAGAAGAGGGAGTTATTTTTGATGAAGATCCTCCAGCATACTTTCCAAGCTTTCCATCATCAAGTTTACTTGAAATATTTGGCAAATCTGCTATTACATCAGAGCTACTAACCTTTTTAAACCCTGAATTATTAATATTTCTATCTTTTGAAGGTTCAAACATAAGCTCTTGGAGATATGTGATCATAGGAGTGTAGTTGATCGTAAGGGAAAGATTCTTTTGGATGTGCCTGAATGTCCCAAAACTGAAATGGATGTCTATGAAGGAGACCTCCTTAGGCATTGAACCTTGGAAAAGAATGACCAACGTTTGCATGGTGAAGAAAGACACATTTTATTACAAAGAACAAAATTGACAATTTCTTGTTCAAAACTCTGTTTTGAACAAGAAAGTCCTCGAGCATGTTTGATGACAAAACTCTTAAAATGAAAACTTATTTGAAAACCTCCTCATGGCCTGCGGGCATTATTTAGCAATTCTAAAGACCAAACCCTAGACTGAGAAGCTAAAATGACTCTTTTTGACCAAAATAGCATTAATGACTGCAAATGACGAGAAATGAACCTTGGTGAATTTGACTCTGACGGAGGACTGACAATACTGAGTCTAACACAAGTGTTCAAGAGAGTGCATGATATCCATACAATTCTCCTCCCGATCCAAGATAGTTCTACCCAATAAAAATGTCATCTACCAGTAAAGGTCTCTAGTCTGCATGTATTGATTGAAATTTCCCTTTGTGTGTCCTATATTCTAGATTCACTCATCCCATTTCATCAAAACCTACATGTTTGAGAGATTAGTCCATGAGAGGATCGTTTCCCCCTCAGACCAGGAGAGTTCTTCCTGAACGTTGGCTAATGTAAGCTCCCAATATTGAGATGAAAATCCTTATAGCCTGTGATGCAAGAGTGTTGCCTTTGTAGGCCCACTCTTGGTAATAAGCAAGCCCTCTTCTGACTCGAGCCCATTGGTGTGGCATGGGGAACAAACCTGCTAGAAAATGGAATTAAGAAAAATACCAACCTCGACCCAATATGTGAGGTACAAAGGTGTTTCCCCAAGAAATGTCCACCTTGAACCAAACTTCTAAATTGTCGTGGGATGAGAAAGGCAACATTCAATTTCACCACCCGTGAAATTCCATTCCAACGTAAATCACTATCAGAAATAGTAAATTTCCTAAATTACCCCCCCCTAGAAACAAAAATCTTGCAAGACAATAGGGCTCCAGCTTCGATCGCAAAGAGGGTGGATTAAGAGCACCAAAAGTAGACTACAAACAAGATTGGGAGCTAGAAGCACTACCCAAATAATTGCCTGAAGATAAAAAAAAATATACCCAGAAAATGATATACAATATAACGACCTATTTAATGCAATTTCCTCACCCAACACACCCTAGAACCAATATCGAAAGACAAATGAGCGAGAACTTCTCCAAAATGAGATAACCTCTAGGCAAGAAGGGAAACACCATTGCTTTGACATGGTGGAAGACTGAGACGAAAAGCTTAGAATAGAACCGAGGGAAGGGGTGTAGAACCTTAATGAGAGATTTATTAAACAACAAAAATGTAACGCTCCAATTGGGGTAATGAGGAAGAGAGAGCAAGGAAGGAAAACTCAATGACCACCACTCTCGCTTGGACACCATACAAAGCTCCATGTAGCAATGCTAAATTAATTGAAACAAAAAGAAGTAGAGGATGAACATATAATTACCAAGTGTCCACCAAAGCCACGCTGACTAGAGGAGGGCACTAGTAACATGTTACATGTAAACCAGTTGGGGGGTTGGCAACACTACATTGTAGGAACCTTCCTGTCTTACTCCCAACTTAATCACCCATATCACTAGTGGGATGAACATGACCTCCACCACTTGCTTCCCTCTATATATAACTAGGAATCCAACATTCCATTACTACATATTTAACAACATGGTTAGAATAATTACCACTCCCACCATCACACGAATAAACTGCCTCCTCTCGCCAATCACAGCGAGCTATCTTTGCCTTCCCATTGTAGTTAATAACCCTCGCTATGTGTCTATAATGCTCATACGGTAAATGCATTAATCTTAATTGGGGGCAGGTTTCTACAACCCCCAAGTCATTTTCCAAGTTGAGCGATGACATCCTTCCCCCTCTGCCTAATTTATCACCCCATTTAGGGGAAAAAAATAACTTAATCTATGAATACAGTTTTTTTTTTCAACTTAACTGTAAGTTTTAAATTAAATTATTACAAGCACAACCACATTGGTAAATGTGGTTCTATGCATCGATAGGCATATATGTAAAAATTAATATTTTATTTTTTCACTAATAGATATAAACACAAATCCTAAAAATGTTATGCAACCAAAACACTAAACCTAACAACTAAACCCTAATAGAATAATGTCACTTGGTAGATGAATCCACATGCTTAGAGGATCGACATACAACTTTGATCTATATGCAAACATTGAAAAAAATATACGATATTTCATGTACTATAATGTCCTCTGTGTTAGTGATCATTCACTAATATTTATCAAGAAAAATTGCTAATTCGTCACAAAGAATCACGTCACCATTACCAACTTTTTCACAAATCGAGTCACCATCAGCAACACCATTCATGAAATTTGTAGTGCAATGTTACTGTTATTTGCCACTTGTGGGAGAGTAACATGAGGATCGAGGTGGATGTAGATTTGAATTAAAATTCAACCAAACAAAACCTAGTAACTAGAGGATAGAGACAGATGCTAATTTGAATTAAAATTCAACCAAAAAAAACCTAGTAACCAAACAAAATGATTTGATTCTAATTCGGTTAATACATGGTGACATATATAACATTTAAATTAAATCTAATTTTCTTTATTTTGAAATTAAAAACTCTTCCAAATACTTTTCATATAATTCCTTCGACTATATATAATATAAAAAACATTCACTTTAAATTAAATCTTTTCCATTCATTTATTGAAAAAATCAAAATTCCTTACTCCCAATTCAATTATAACCCATTCCATTATAAACCACGAAAAAATAAAAATATATTAAAATTAATGAATTATTTTGGATCGATTGAGCCCATCAAATTTGAATAAAAATAACATTGCATTCCATCAGAAAAGAAAACATAAGGCGATTGCAAACGACCTAAGAGTTCCCAATTTCTGCATTTCACATGTAACAAACAAGGCTTTATATGTAATTGAGAAATCTCAATAATCACTTTTGTTTGGTCTCAACCTAGTCTCCTAAATTGAGCTCATTTAATTGTCAACCAGGGTCAGTAAACTGCTGAAGTGTGGTGCACTATATGTGCCTAAGTAACCTCTTCCTACTTCGTTGTGTTTAGTGTTTTCTGATGTTTTTGGTTTTATGGTTTTATTTTGAAAAGGAAAAGAAGTAAGTGCTAAATGAAGGGAAACTATTGGTCAAAACAGAGTGAAGCCTAAACTATGGATGACAAATGACAAATGCAAATACTGAAACAGAATCAAACCTAAACTATGACTAGCAAACAACAACTACAAAGCTTGATAATGACTCTATGGCAAAGAAACAAATCACAACATGAACTTGAAATGAACTTGAGAAATGGAATGCTAAGTGTAAATGAAGTTCTCCTAACTAAACAATCAACTCATAATATTACAAAAATCTAAATTAACCTATGATGCCGAAGTTATTCTATTCTGCAACTTGATTTATCACTACTAAGCCTTATTCAGAAATTTAGAGATTTTCTAGAATAATGTTTGGGAAAAAGGCTATTGGTGAATTTGTAAAAGATTTGCAGAATAATCAAAGCCTTAAACTAATAAGACTGACCTCTGTTCATGTGATGATATATCAATATAGATTCAGAACAAAAGTAAGTTTTGTAAATAATGAAGGCTGTGATTTTTAATGTTAACAGTTAATACTACTTAAAATGAAATGGATAACACTAGGCTAGAACGCTATCTATCAATATTAAAGGACAATGATTACAACTAAATTAAAATTTCATTAATCTACTTGAAAAAAAATGAATTAAAACTAAACTAAAGAAATTCATTATCAAACTGAAAATGAAATAACATAACTGAACCACATGCATTCTAACTCCGGAGTATTCTATTGAAATTGACATGCCATTACTCTATGAAATTACACAGTCCATCTTTTTCATCATGAATAATATGTTGGAAAAGTTTATTAGAACAATTCTGGTTGTATAACTCAATGCAATTGAAAGACAAACGTAAGACTGAAAGTAAATACTCATCTAAACTGTGAAAACAGAGCTAAAATACTTATCTAAATAGTGAAAACGAAGCCACTCAGGAGGTAGGGGCCCTTCACCACCTGGTAGCACGCAATATAACTCAACACGTTCACAGAAATGCTGTTTCTTTCATTAAAGGAGAAAAATACTGAAAAACAGAGTATTCACGGTTGGCAGCAAAAGCCAAAATCTAAATAATATCTAACCTCTTTCTCTCGGTTCCCCAAGCATATTAATAGCAAATTTACATAACGGAACTGGAGAAAATAAAGGGATAAGTGTCTTTCTACTTCTAATCAAATTGAAACTCTAATTGAAAGCCTCGTTCATCATTGCAGACACCTGTAGAATCCGTGTTTTAATAGGAGACTGCCTCTTAGTTTGGGTGTCCCACGTGCATAACCACTTAGATATTTTTGCTCAGACTTTGTGGAGAGCAACGAATGATGTGGATGAGGTAAGGAATCTGCCCATATGCGTTTTTCCTTCAGACGACACCTGGAACCCACTCAAACTGTAAAACAGCTGCGGAATGCGGGATCAGCTACGGAATGCGCGGTCAGCTACAGAATGCCTGTATTCTGTAGTTATTTTGCATAAAATTGTTAAAATAGCAAAAATCATGAAAATACAATATGTTAATCAATTTCATGTAACCTTTAAGCAATCCTAATCATTCTTCATTGATTTTAGGCTTATGAAGTGATAAAATAATGATGAAATGAAGTGAAGGTTTGTAAAAGAGAAAGCAATTCTAAGGCTCAACAACTTGCCTTTGTTTTTCAGCCTCTCGCTGGTGGTGATGGTCGCAATTAAAATAAAAGGGCTTTGAGTCTGAATGTATGAACAAATGAAATTGAAGGGGGTTTTTATTTTTTGTAAATAGGTGAGGAGGGTTTAAAGAGGAAATCATCGAGGAGAGGCAAACATGAATCGACGCATTGCAACAATAGAGTCAGAGGCCCCTAAAACCCGTGATGGATCCACACCAGCACCAGGACCAGAATGAGAACCAACAACCACCTAGTGTCCCTTGGTATCCTGGGAAATTTCAGTATCAGACCTTAGGGGCACCACCACTGTAGTGGGTTCCTTCTCATCATCATAGTCCTTCTATGGATCAATCCATGTGAGGGAAAAAGCAACAACAACAACAGTACACTCCATGACATGGGTTCAATCCCATTCACAACATGCTCACAAAACATCAAGGGCAACAAAATTACCCTCCTCCTCCACAACGACCTATGCCGCCCCATCAGGTTACTCATATGTATGCTCAACCGGATCAGATGACCATCTTTACACAACGATTTTTGTTATTTATGGTTGCACATTTGTCCGTTTTCATGTGTAGCACTTCTAATTCCATGAAGTAATTACTATTTCTACTATTATTATAGAACATATGCCCACTTAGCCTCCTGCAATGGCTATATTCCATCATTTTTATATTTTCATTGTTTTGAATAATAGTTCTAGTGGTAATCAACATCTAGGTGTTCTTCCTATAATTTAGGTATAGAAGTTAGGGTTAACTTGTTTCTACGGTATTGCCCTAATTGTCCAGTCCTTTTGTTCATTTCTTAGGGTTCGACTAGAAATTAGTGTTAATGATATCAGTGGATTGGATTTTATATACTTTTAGCATTTTAGACAAAAGCATCATCTGGGGTGTTCTAGATATATTAGGCATTTGGAAAAGCATAATGACAAAATAAAATACTGAAGATTGAAATTCAGTTCATGTGAAGAAATAAAAATTTAAAAGGGTTGGAAAATGGCATATAGAAATGCCAACCCATGTTGATGTTCCATGAAAAAGTTTTAATACATCCTAAGTGAACTGAATTTTTCCTCTTGTAGGCTAAGTCACATTGTCAAATTTGGTGAAAATAAAAAGGTAAAGAAAATATCTTCATAACAAAACCCATAAAAATGTCAACAAGTTAAAAATATCACAAGAAATAACTAAGTTTTTAATTTTACATATCCCAAGCAAAAACAAACACAATTTTTTAATTAGCATCTAGAACGTCGTGTAAATGATTTTTGCCTCAACGTTTTGAGTCACTAGTTGGGCTTATCGTCAAGAGCTGAGTGTTGAATCTGCTAACACACTTTTTTTATAGATTCAAATGTGATAACACGTCAAAAATTACAAAATATTTGAACTATGTTTTCCTAGTATACCTTTTTGTTTATATAAAATTTTCGTTTAAACCAAAAAAAATCACAAAATATGCGAAAATTTGATTCAGGTTGTTGAATGATGAATCTGGTGAATTTAATTGGTTTCTTTTACATTTTGGTAAATTGAAATTGTTTTCTGAAGAGATTCACTAAAACTCGCTACATAGTTTTTAGGCATAAATGTCTTCCACACCCCTCCTCTTACCTGTCCACCACTATCTAGTTGGCAAGGCAAGCAGAGGTACTTCATCAAAAAAATAAAAGCTAGCATCTTTGCAAGGACTTCTCTCACCTGGCTCACAAAGTAGACAAAATGAAGTGATTTGGAAACTAAATTAATTCAAAAAATTATATTTATTTTTTATTTTTCCAAGTTACAAAGCCTAGGACAAACCCCAGAGTACTTCCCCTCATTTGGGGGATGGTACCTAGGGTAAAACCTAGAATATTTGGGGCACAAGGTCGGTCAAAAGAAGAACTCGAAGCCATTACAACAATATACTCAATATGAGCTCAACGTGTTGTGAGAATTTAACCTGGGTGGGGAGGATAATTCCTCCTAACCACCTGAGAAAAACCCAATTGACATCCACAAGTTATATTTCATATCAATGTTCCCGTAAATTAATAAATCAAGATGATATTTGGTGGGTAGCTTACCATTGTTAGATTATATGGATAAAGTAAATAGGTTCTATTTATAAAAATAAGACATTCAGTGAATGTTGCTTCAATTAGTCTTGAAATAGATTTTCTTGAAAAGAACCAAAAATTTGTTATTACTAATTATTGTTATGCCCAAAGTTTTTCCATGTTTATTAAATTCTTGTCTTTTAATCTATGAAGTTTGAGATGTGCGAAATTTGGGGAATTTTAAAAATCAAATACAAAATTTAAATTCTCTTTCAAAATAACATTTTAAGAATAATGCCATCTCACTACCAACATAGATCCATCTTAACTTCGGATCTACAAAGTGCTGAGAGGGATCAATCTCTCAAGATGCAAACCTCTTTTTGAGTGCAAAACTTGAGATCACCTTGAGAGGTTTGATCCCTCTTGACACCTGGTAGATTCGTAGTTAAGATGGATTTATGTTGGTTCTTTATAATATTATTTATCTTACATACATTTAATATCACTATATATAAAAATATTCTTATTTTTAGTTCTATTAAAACCCTTGTAATACATGTAGCTACACACATATGCTCATGGCATTTACCTTTAAAATTTTGTTTTAATTTAATTTGTAATTGTGATATGCATAGTATAGATTGTATGTGTATATATAGAGAGACTGTCGTAAGTATTAAGTCTTTATATGGTTATTAATTGAATTAGACATCAAGTTTTGAAATATCATGGTTACAAATTGAATCATAATTTTTTAAATTCCTTTTAGATTTTAATTTGATATGCATATTATGATTTTTTTTCAAAAAAATTGTATGTAACTTCAAAATAAAAAAGAAAAATTGAAATATAGCAAATTGAATTTAGCTGACTTATTATTTTTATTATTAATTTTGTTACATTTTAAATTGAGTTGACATTATGTTTTATTATTATTATTTTTTTATGTAATGCTTCACTACAGCATCTCCCTCGTAATGGAGTCAACATTTTTTTTTTAATTTTTTTTTAAATCTAATGCCTCATTTATGTAATGCACTATTACATCTACCCCATACTAGGCTGTGATGCTATGGAGCACCTTTGGATGCAATCAACATATGTAGTATAGATGACTAAGACAACTAACAACAATTATTGATAGTTGTTATCCCGTACTAGGCTGTGATGTTGTAGAGCACCTCTTGATGCAATCAATATATATAGTATAGACGACTAACAATTATTGATAGTTGCTATGATGTGTTATATTTATTTCAAAGAGGCACGATTATATCTATTTAATTGTAATGTATCTTGTAAATTTACCGACTATGTGTTATTTTTTATTCATATACATATATATTTCAATGATAAATATCATATAATCTTGTTAATTATTTTGTAGGGAAGACACATATTGATTTGCGACAAGTTTCTTCTTCTATGTTTCTCCCTTATCTGTTTACAATTTTTTCTATGCTGCAATAGCACCTCTCGAGTTAGATCTTCCCTCAGCACTCGTTTCTTTGTTCTCTGTCCAATATCCTTATTGTTTCTTTATTTCTCATTGTTTGTTGTCTTCCATAATGCTATTTTATTAAAAAAAAAACATAGAAATGATATTTACAAGAAAATTTGATGCTCAACATTCACGTGTCCACTGAACATAAGTATTTATAATATTATGAAGAAATATTATGCCAAAACAACAGTGGTATAGCAACAATATTCATCCAAAGGAGAATGTTTCTTACCCAAGACTTATGTGCTCAGTCATATAAAAAACACAAAATTTTGAAACAATAAATTGTTAAGGACAATGGTGGAAATAAATTTTGTTTGGCCTTGCTGCTGAGATGAGTTAACTAAGTCGAGAGTCCAACTCTCTTCCAGCATGCCATACTTGTTAGTAGCAAGTGAGTTCTGCAAGTACTTGTAGGTCAAACCCTGACCCCTGAATAACTTATGTGCAATTTACCTGCCTGAGAGTCCAACTCACAGGTGGATGGAGAAATGTTAGGTGTCAAATATATTATATAAATGTCAAAATTTTACCTACCTGAGAGTCCAACTCACAGGTGGATGGAGAAATCTTAGCTGTCAAATATATTATATAAATGCCAAAATTTTACCTGCTTGAGAGTCTAACTCACAGGTGGATGACAAATCTTAGGTATCAAAGATAAATGCCAAAATGGGAAAGAAAAGTCCTCATTTTGGACAATATATGCTTCCAAGTTATTGGCAAGTCTGTGGAGCTCTTGCACTTTAGTTTTGCAAAGTTTTCTGCTAAAATATTTTTTTTTAAATGCTGGCAAGATCACCACTAGAGGAGGGAGATGCGCAATGAAATTTTTGCAACAAATCTGTTAGTGTAGGCATACTCTCTTCAAAATTCCTTTTGCTCAAAGATAGGAAAAAATGCAAGATAATGCCCAAGTGTGCCTACAGATGCATATAGTTTATATGGTATTAAAGCTGCAAAAGAAAAAAAGGGAAGAAAATCAAAAGCTACAAAGGAATGAAATTGATGGTGCTTGTGTTTTTTTTTTTTTTTTGCTTCTATTTCTTAAATCAAAAAGTGCAAATGCCATTTCTGATTCTCCTGAGATCCTTTATTTTCCCTACCAAAAGACTCTCTTAGTCCAACTCCTAATCCTAGTGGTGGTTGGTATTTTTAGATGTTTTATTTGCTAACTCATGGGTTTATAACAAAAATTTCATTGTACAAGCAACAACCCTTTTTCTAATCATATTGATAATATTTTTTAGGGTTTTTGAGATTTTTTCTCACCAATGACCTCCAATTTTTGTAAAAATAATAAATAAAGATAGCGATAAGATCCTAGGATTTTAAACTTTAGTGTTTTAAAACCTTGGGAACATATGACATGAATCATATGAAATGTTTATTTCCATTAAGAATGCGGGTAGAATTATTAACTTAAATGGCCTTTGACACAATCCCTCTAGATTTGTCTCTTCAAATGTGACGGCACCCACTCTCATAAAGGACATGTTGGGAGTTTAAACTTTAGTGTTTTCAAACCTTGGGCACATATGACATGAATCATATGAAATGTTTATTTCCATTAAGCATGAGGGTAGAATGATTAACTTAAATGGTCTTTAACACAATCCCTCTAGATTTGTTTCTTCAAATGTGAGGGCACCCACTCTCATGTTCGCATTTACTAATATTAGCCTTCAGGAAAAGATAAGAAAATATAATTTGGACTAATGTATCAATCCATGTGAACATGATACCCATTCACCCTCTCACACACTAAACGTTCAAACTTTCTCCTCAAGGACATGATTTGGGTAGTATATCAGTTGCCTAAAAAACTTAGGTTCGAGTCAATTCTTCATGTAACATTATACTAAGAAGTTGCTAAGTTGTCTCCTACGATTATGCTAAATTAGTCAGCATTAGCTTAGAAATTCTAGATGACTCTCATGGTGTTGAAATGTTATTTAATCTTACAAGTTGGCATACTTTCTTAGTCCCACAGTGTTGAAAAAATTTCCTCAACTATTAATCCTAAAGAAGCCTAATAATGGGTGAACATGGATAGGCCAGCTTGAATTTTCTCACATGTCTTCCATCTCACTTAGACACTTATTTTGGGAACTCTTATACATTTACCGTGTCACTTTTCTAAGGCCTAAGACTGAAAAAATAAATAACAAGTGTGTGCAAGCAGCAACACACTTGACTAGATTGAACTCGGCGTAGTATTATGATGGATGTACATTTTAAGGGCTTCTTTCCTAATTCAAAATCGCTGAAGATATATAAACTAACTGTTTAGTTTGTCCTACAATTCCAATAGTGCACATGGAAATATTCTCTGCAAATCTCTTTTGATGCATATGGTAGGCCTCTGAATAGACTGAGCTTGTACTAGCATAATGAAAACATGACCTGCAAGACACCACTATGTTTTGGTTTTTGAAGGCTGCTGCATTATTGAATAACTAGTGAAGTATAAACTAGTGAATAAGTTTCAAGTTTTAGAGAAGTCACAATATATATTATAATTTTTTCTTGCAAATTGACCTCTTGACCAATTTTTTCTAGGAATGCCTCTTATGAAAAAATAATTTCTTTCCTAACAGGTTATGACCCTCTTGAAAATACCAGGTTCACTAGAAAATTGGAAGCAAATATATAATGCACGCATCATGCTACCACTACAAGACATTGAAGAAAATAGAAACCAAGGTGAAAAGGGATCTACAGCTACATTTTAGACATGTTACAGTGACAATACTTTCTTGAATATCTATTCTCCAACATCCATAGCATTACCAAAAATAATCATAGTTTGTATTTAACTCCAAATAATATGCATTCCAATAAGAATTTGTTAATCATAGTTTTACCTTGTGGCAATGATTTTTCTTATGCCTTGCTCTCATTTTCAGTCAAAAACTAGATTTCCTATATTGATGACATTCCTAATGTAATATGACCAACTATCAGACAACTATCTCACTATAATTCTAGATAAAATGAGCAGTGTACCAAAATAATAAAGAAACTAGAAATGATAGTAGATATTGCAGGGTAAGAAACTAAATAGGTAGTATGCATGATATGCTATTCCATAATTCACTACCTTTCCCATTTATAAAATATTTTCTACAACAATTCCGCAGCATATTAGTTCTGTATGTTGCTATTTATTGAGATTTTGGCTCACACAGGGATTAAAATCAACCTTTCCACAGGAGATACATATGGCTTATGCAATTGGCATACAATTTCTATTGCTCATGGTCTATTTGGTATACTATGTCTCATGTCAGACACTCATATTGTGTCCCCATATCAGTTGACTTAGAAGAATAGTTATCGATCAAATCTTGAAGAAAAAATTTAATTTGGCAATATTAACAAGAGCCTACATTAAAATTAAATATTAATACTTACTTCATTTGGTTTCCATCATGTCTCTCAAACTTCAGAAACAAGGACATATGTGTGAATGTTACGGTTTACTTCTGGATCAAGACAACCAATGGCATGTTCTCCCTGTTTTAATTATTAATTAAAGGTTGATTAATCTTCAATGCAACGATAAACCCATAGTTCCAGACTGAAACATTATATTAACCTACGTAAGTTCAAATTGACTTCACAAACGACATATAAGAACAAAGGTCACTAGTCACAAAAACAGTAACCACCACTACAATTAGCTATAGCAAAAATTGGTTATGTTGGTTAGAAAAAAATACTCCTAATTCATCCCTTTGTATTCAAAATTGCAAAAACATAAATCAATTAGTATGTAAAAAAATTAGATAACATGGCACGAGGACATACCATTCTCGTCCAAGTTCCATTGCATGTCCAGTAACCCAAAGGAAAATGAGACCATCAGTCTGCAGATTTGGCACATTCAAATTCCTCATCTCATCATCAGCTATTGTTCCATATTGAAATTCCATGTGAATATCCGATAGTGGGTCTAGCATAATAACACCAAACTGACCCAAAATATCCATTCTAAAATTGCGTATATCAAAATTCATCCATTGTGGCTCCCCAAGATCAATTTCTAAGCGATATTTTGCACGTAAAGGTTTTGGTGGTGGTATGCCAACCATTCCTGGCATAGGTAGTAGATCAGGAGTTGGATCCAATGCATAGTGCACATATTTCCATGTCTGGAAAAGGGTAAAGATTACCAAGTTACTATTAAACAATGAAAATAAATGAGCATGCATAACAATAAGTATTGATCTTATGAAAACCCTTATCTTCATATGCTGGCAAGTGTCCAGAAAAGAACAATCACCCATGCTAATATCACTATGTAAAGCAATTATTCGCCTGAACTGAACCTGAAAGAAAAAAAAAGGCTATTAGAAGCTCACACAATAAAAAAGTGTATCATGTTAAATTAAACAGTAAACAAGCAATCAAGGATGAATCATGGATGAGTGCAAACCTTCTCACATGCAATATAGTTGCATCTTTGACGTCAGAAATCTTCTTTTGTTAAAGCTTTACAATACTCTTTCAACTGGGTACCTCCTTTTGTTTTAAACTGTAAAACATTGCAAAGAGATGTCAACTAATTCCACAACCCAGAAAGTAGGCCAGATAGAATGAAGCATCACAACATGGAAACATACAAGGAAATGGAGCCAAAAAATCAATAGTAGATGCAAAAACAAACTCCTACCTCTTGAAATGGTAAAAGGAAAAAGAAAATGCTCACTTTTACAGCAAGAGTAGTTTCTCTTGTAGTAGGATGATGAATTAGAA
This sequence comes from Pinus albicaulis, assembly GCA_034641835.2. Lineage (NCBI taxonomy): Eukaryota > Viridiplantae > Streptophyta > Pinopsida > Pinales > Pinaceae > Pinus > Pinus albicaulis. The sequence continues at coordinate 64,191 of JAXQQM020067155.1, forward strand.
CATAAATTTATTCACCTGTCTTCGACTTCTGCAACTCCCTAAATTATTTTTTCTTAAGCAATGCTTCAATATCTTTTATGTCATCTTCCTTTGCCCTTGGTTTGGAAGATAGAGGAGGTGGAACTAGACCAGGAGATGGTCCTATCAGTGGCCTTTGCATTGCAGGATCACCATTAAATCCCATCCCCTGTCCAGGAACACTACCAGGTCCAGGCATTTGCATAATACCCATGGGTTTATGGACACCTCTTGGGCCCATCATTTGTGGAGGGTTGCTTCCTGGAAACATTGGAGGCCCTGCCACTGGCATGCCATGAATACCTTGTGGATGGGGTTCACCAGATCCAGCCCACATATATAGCCTCAGAATGTTGGAGTTCATACCAGTTGGGGCTCTACTTAAATCCATTCCACCAGCAGTTCCCATTGCTTGAACAACACCCATTCCATTTGAATTATCTATATTTTTAGTATTTAGTTGTTGTACTGTTTCAGGAAGCACCTTTGCCAATCAGGTTCGGTCAATATTCAATACCATTATCCTATTTTTACCACTCACTACAAATTCTTCCAAATATACACCTACATTTTCATCTATAAATGATTTCAACGTCATTTCTACAGCTGCAATAGCCCCGAATTCTCCCCCAAGTTCAACGAGAGTGTTATTGTCTATAGGTGTGCAGTAACCATTTCCCAATTTCCTAACAATCACAGCAGAATCAATGGGCGAAGGTGACATGCGATCGGGGAAGCGATCGAACAAAATAGCAACAACCATAACTTTGACAGTACTAAGATCCTTAGGATGAGATCCACTGGCATCATTGCTTCCTTCTCTCAATGAATCACCCCCATTCTCATACTCGTGTTTGTCATCCAACTGAAGCAGATGAGACCTAATATCTGCTTCTTCACTACCATTTACATAGTCCAATATTGAAACACCATTTCCGTCTTCGGAATTCAAGACACCACCTGTTCCACCCACACCACTGCTTGAAGCTTTTGCACTCAAAGCATCTCTTGTGAGCAAATCAGAACCACCATGTTGGCACTTATGTGGCGTTACCCTTCTACTCAGATCTCCTCCATTAAATGCAGAAATTACCCTTAGAGAAAGGTCCAGAGAGCTCACAAGGTTAGGTACAAACTTGTTGTTGGGTCCAATAGAGGTGACTTTTTTTGACAACTCCATTTCTCCTTCATTTAACTATCAACCGGAGGTAAGTCCTTTTATTTCAAGAGTGTCAGCACAATATATGCAAGTTAACTGGTCTGCAAATGCTCTTTGTCAATGTAAAGAAGGAATCACTAACTCTTGGAGCCTATTGATCTTAGAGAAGGTGCCTTAGGTGGATGTTTTAGCCTAAAGCTAAGTAATAGGATTTGGTGTTTCTCTACTAGAGGAAAAAAAAAGTTCCATTAAACTGAACAATAGTCTAAATAAATCAAGCAAGAATTCTAATGATAGTAATGAAATTAAGTAGAACAGTAGTCTAACAAAATTGTTTCAGAAATGGAATTGAATTGAATCAATGACCTAGTGATCTAAGTAGTAATGAAGTAGCGATATGGCTAGCAGTATAATGATAATTATGCCTAGCTGCGCAATAATGAAATAGAAGTATAACTGAGCAATATGACTAGTTGTGCAAATATGAAACAATAGTATAATTGAACAATATGACTAGCTATGCAAATAATGAAATAGCAATAGAACTAAGCAATATGACTAGCTGTGCAATAATGAAACAGTAGTAGAACTAAGCCGGCAGTAATGAAAAACAATATAACTGAAATGGGTCAAATAACTCATCTAGCTATAATTAAGTAATTTTTGCAATGGAGTTCTCTGTAAGACTTAATTTAGCAACACTGATCAATTGGTTGATTGCTTTATTATGCTAAAAGGAGGACTTATTGCATGGGGATGAAGAACGCTGAAATCAATATTCCTATGACCTAGAATTTAATTATCATGACAACAGAAGAACAATAGTTAACAAAAAATTATCAGAAACGGGATTGCACTTATCTTATTCTAAGAACACAATTTCCAATGATTCATTAAAGAAAAAGAGCTATAATTATATCAAATGGAAGTATATATTATAACTAGACCAAGTTCATAGGTATCGATTCTGTAAATTTTTAGAACATGAAAATGTGCGTGGAGCTCCCGAAGGTTGGGCCCAGACCTACAGAAGCCTCAACACTGAGGAAAATTCAAAAGATGGTTATTCAAATCTCTCTATTACATCCAGGAATGCTACAAAATATAATTAGACAGACTATTGTGGATTTTTCTATTATCGGATTGCCCTCTCATTCTGTTCTTTTAAAGGCGATCTTCGAGAATTTCGAGAATGTATCTCAAACGACTACTCGCTATGCGTGGCTGTCATTTGAGTTCTTAGACTCAATGATATTTTTCTCCTTCTATCGGTAGTTGGGACTGCTTAGGACTTATTGTGTTTGCATCCGTCGATTGGCTTCCTTTTTCTATTGGTTTAGGCATTCCTAGTTTCCTGTAGGTAAGGAAAAAAAGAGCCAATTTCTTATTATAAACCGTCCTTTTTATTATTAGTCTGATTGTTCCCATTTTCATGATTTGTATTCCTTATTGTTAATGTGAAGATGGATTTTCTTGAAATTACAATATAATTTGTAGTATTTACAGGGTGAAAATCATACCATAATCTGGGCCCAACATGCTCCCCTGCTTACCTTGTTGCATGTGCTCATGCAAACAAATGATTAAGATGTAACTGTGTTAAAGAATAGGCGAGGTAGGGCTTCTCATTGGGTGCTCTGAAGCCTCGATTTCTTTTTATGAGTGTAAAGGCAGCACCTGTGACTCCTTCTGGAAACTCGTAGTCATGATTATACTCCTTAGGAGGAAGCCAGAGGAGGGGATTCCAGTATCTTCAACCCAGCCAGGCAGGCCCCATGCTATAGACTAAGCTACTGTAAAACTACATCTAGAGGTAGCAGCCTTGGATTTTTTGTTATTGAATGGCTCCCTATTTTTCACATTATTTGTGGAGGCCATCCATCGTTGTTTAGCTGCTTCTAGGGCTGCTTCACGGATGTCTTCGAAGTAATATCATGCATTTTCAATGACATCTTTATCGGAAGGTCCCAATCTAGACTTCACACCCGACCTTCTCCTGAAATTCTGATGTCGGATGATCAATTTCATAGGTTTCATAGGCTCTCCCCTGACCCATACTTCCAGATTATGTTCTCTTTTCTGAATGATGTCATAGGCTTTGGCCCACCTGATATGGTTTTTGGCAAATGAAAGGAAAGATTATAGTTGTGCATCTCCTATGAAGGGGCCAAGGTTGTTGTTAGTGTTGTTTTCCAAAAATAAGTTATGCATGTAGAGCTCACATAAGAGGTGTTGAGCCTGTTCATCCTGGTCATTACAGCATTGGAAAAATTGCTCTACAGTCTTAAAGGAAGTGGATTTTCCTACTCTCATAGCTTTAACATTCAGAAGTAGGTACCGATCTATTAGGAATAGGGCGTAGTTTGTTTCCAGTGACCTACATGATAAAGCATCATCATATAGAGAGAAAATTGCATCATATAGAGAGAAAATTGCAGATATATGCTCTTTAGCTTGCTCTACTTGCCTTTGTACCACTTTAACCTTTTCCTGCTCTCCTCTAAGCTGGGAAAATGTCTCATCTTCTGTAAGAGAGAGGTCAATGAACTTCTTTTGCAGTTCCTGATGCTTAGTTCATGCCATAATTGCACTAACTCATTCTGTAGTCTTTTTTTAGCAACTATCTCTATTAAATGGGCATAGGCAGGGACTCCCTCTGTTTGGATCCCTTTTTCCTCCAAAACATTCTTCTCAGTTTGGGTGGATGTTTCGATGTTGTTTGTTGCTTTTGTCTGCACTCTGGCTTCGGTGGTGGTTGTCAAATTGGTTTGTGTTCCAATTTCCATAGTAATTGCTGGTTTTTTTTGGGTCCCTACAATGGAAGTTTCTGCTTTTGACTTCCTGAACCTTCTCTCTCTTTTCAGTTGCTTCTTCAGGGGTTCAACCAGCTTCTTCAATTTCTTGCAGGTCTTTCTTAAATTCTCAGTTTTTCTCATGTCTGAACCGTCACCTCTTTTTACTTCAACAGGTGGAAAAGGAGTAGAATTCTCTTTCTCAGGGGTAAGGTTTAGAATGGTGTTTCTAATTACTTCTTCATAATTTACCTCAGTATGAAGGTCCTGACAGGGAGGAGCGATGCTGCCTCCTGGTGACAAGGGGACTATCTCTATGTGTGCACTTTGTTCCACGAGAGCAGTGTCACCTGAATCATCCTGTGATTCCAATATTTCTTCTGTATGTCCTTCACTGTATACTTCATAATTATTAATGGGAGACAGGGCTTCATTCTCTTGTAGTTCCTCTTGGTCGGATAATATATCAGTGTGACCAGAGCTGCTGGGGGAGGTAGTTTTATCAGCAAATTCGTCTTGCTCCCCTGCTTCTGATGAGTACCTTAATTCAAAGTTTGCCCTTATTTTCCCTAGGACTAGGGCCATTTCCTCTTCAAATTCTTGTAAGGGTGCCTGGGATGGTTCTGCTCCATATATGGTGCTCAAAATTCCCTGGGGTGTTCTAGCCCGTTTTTGTCTATTTGACTCTAATGTTGAGGCTCAACTTATTTTTATTTTTGGAGGATTTACCCTAGGAGGATCGGTTTCAGTATCCTCGTGGTTAACTTCAGGTTCCTACACTTTTGGGTTAACTTTTGGGTTGACAAAATTGTGCCATGCTAGATGGTGCCTATCTATCTCATGAATAATGATTAACTTTATTAAGCCTTGGTGACTAACCACTGATTGGTGCCTCTTAGATTTTATTATTCAAACAATAGTATCATGCAATATAGAATTTATAAAGGCAGGCAAATTAATTGAAATTTTTTGTTTGAGTGCAGCTAAGAGTTTAAGTTGTCGAGGTTTTACCGCTTCCCGAAGTCATTCGCATGTTCTGAATATTTGGATGAATACCACCAACTCTTGCCATGGCTGGTGTAAGGAAGCGGGGGCAATCCCTCTAGCCCTTCGTTCCAGTCGTTCGTCTGGGTCCTGGTATAGAGCTATTGCTTCCCACAGGATTAGATGATTTTCTGCCCATCTCTCCCCTTGTGCTGGTATTCGAGAAACTGTTGTTATGATCTCTTCTGTAATAGGTATGGTTCGGCCGTTTACTCTGGCTTGCTTGTCCTGAAAATTTCACAGGAATTCGATTGCAATTTCTATGTTGTATCCTTGTAATCTATGCACATATGTCAACCATCCAACTCGGTAGAGAATGGCACTCCCTGCTTCTGAAATTGGGAAATTTGATGGCTCATTTCGAAGAGTATTTCTGCCCATGACTAGTATGCTCTTCCCCTCTAGTTATCTGCCTTCCTGGCTTTTTTGTTTCATCGAGGGCTGTGTGTAATTGAAAAAGAGATTGTGGTTATGTATAAAGAGTATGCATGCCTTAATTGTAGCATTACTGATGTGTCTGACGGGATTTGTGCAGGGATTTCACCTACTTGCCAAATTAAAGCCAATCAAAGCTGATAACACCCCTCCCTCCTGAGAAAAGGGTGCCCATGCCCTCAGGTACTAGAGATATTTGACAAGTGATGGATGCGAGCATGGGAATATCATATTTTGGTAATTTTGCATGTGTAGGATGGATGGTTAAGTGATTATTTCATGTGTAGCAAACGATCAAATTTAAAAGTTTCCATGATTGAATCTTGTGCGGAGAAGGCCAGGACATGAGAGAATGCAATATTTTCATTATTACGATATGATTTCTTTGTATGATTAGAAAGTTCTGATGGAAGCAAGATTTTATCAAGTATTGATTGGCATTGTCATTCCGAAGATCGAAATATGTAATAAAATCTTCGTTATTTATTCTTATTGTAAGTCATGATTGTCAGTAATTCCAGTAATAGGTTTGTAGTAAAAGAAAATGGAAAACAATGTGTGTGTAACAGTATTTTGTTATTAAAGAAGCATTCTTTCATACCACAAGTAGAGCCACTGCTGCCAGCAGGTGTTCATAGCCTCGACAGGGTTTCTTTTTAACCCGAATAATGAGCCATGATCCCTATGTGAGAATAGTTATTTTATCATCTTGATGGAGAGATCGCCATGCTGGTATGGTGGCTAGGTAATCATGGTGCCATTCACTAGAGTTGTAGAAAAATGATCAGGCTGGCTCGTGATGAGACCTCCTATCCTTCAAGTTAGTAAGAAGGTCATTACCCTAGTGTGGTTGCCATAATGGGCATGTCAATTTCTTAGACTCTTATGAACATGGTAGGTTGGCTCATGATGAGACCCCCTATCCTCTCTTAAGATATGTAGTATTTGCTTTTGTATTTTCACATTTTGATCCATTTGGAGGTGACTGTGTTGGTGTGGTAGCCAGATAATTACAGTGTCATTCACTAGAATTGAAACAGAGTGATGAGGCCGGCTTGTGATGAGACCTCCTGTCCTTATAATAGATGATAAGG
>JAXQQM020058039.1:0-102598 GCA_034641835.2 Pinus albicaulis
AAAAACCCACCGTATAATGTTTTACCTTTGGATTATTATGCACCAAACTTATGACATGTTATCCATACTTTGGTTTATAGGTTTTTTATGCCTCCAAACTAATACATTTGCTCCATTGTATTTAAATGTTCCAACATACCATACCATATGGTATTAACCTCCACCATAGTAATATATACCATGCCACCTCACCCCTCACAAACATGCTATTGCAAACATGCATTGTCTACCATATGAACCCACCATATAATGTTTGACCTTTGGTTTATTACGCACCAAACTTATGACATGTTGTCCATTGGTTTATAGTTTGTTATGCCTCTAGACTAATACATTCACTCCATCGTATTTAAATGTGCCAACATGCCATACCATATGGTATTAACCTCCACCATAGTAATATATACCATGCCATAATCACCCATATTTAATACATTATGATACCTTCACATAAACTTTGGAATTTAAGTTTTAAATCATTTTTGGGTTTTGGTTTATTAAAAATGTGGAATTAAAAATTTAATTAATATATAAAGTTTTAAATGAATATTTATATATATGTATGTATATTAATTCAATTTTTAATATATTAAAAAAAATAATTTCCAACGCATAATAATCATGAACCCACATTCAACTTTGGAGGACATTGAGAAATTTTTACCTTCACAAACCAAACTAGCGAATCCAACAATGACTTAAGAACATTCTCTACATGCTAACTGGACTGCCATGTCATCAGTTTTACCTGTTCTGCAATATTTTTTTTTAAATTTGTATATTCTGAACGGCAATCAGCAGACCATAACTCCTTCATCTAAACTTGGTTTTCAATGAAACGAGTTGTGTTGAATTCCTTGCAATGGGTCAATCGCTTTGAATCTAGTTTGGTGCAATTATGAGCACTTTCATTTTTGAGCTAATTTTTTCCCTTGATCCAGATTCTGATCAATCCTTCCCTTTGACATGCTTTTTTGGACCCACAAAAGCTAGTTATCCTCATGAGTGTTGAACACTCCTTTGTTCCCCAAGTTATACCATCTTGATTCTACTTGGAGAAATCACTTTGACAACCTCTTCGTCACTAACATGCCTTGCCTTGCCTTGCAAATGGCTTGGCTCTTCAACCACTATTCTCCTTTTGCTGCTGACCCATTACAACACCTGTTGGTTGCTTTCTGATATAACACTTTTGTTGTACCAAATTGATTCCTCGGTGCATTCCCACTAAGAATTTTGTTCCTCCTTTGCACAATGAATGAACTACATCAATGAGTTCCAACATTAACAAAATAATAAAATAAATGACCATTATTTTACCTCCATGGTTCCAAATTCCGCATCTGGAAGAATGCATTCCCCATATCCTTCTCTTCTTAGCGTCAACACATAACATGGTCTACAATGAATGCAAACTTTTTTGACATCTTGTCAGAACAAACATCATGCAAGAAACAACTTGATGACATATTCCCTTTCTCCTTCAAAGCAACTAATTTCACATCATGTGAACATCTCCATTTACTCTCACATCTTGGTGTCAAACTATCGAGCAAACATAAGTCAATAAAAACATGCCTCTTCAAACAACTAACTCTGAAGTAAAGCATAAGCATGTGAAATAATTTGATGATTCTTTTCCGAAAACAAAAAGAATTTCGCATCTCATGAAACCTTCGTCAACATCTCCTTTCCATATTTGGAGACAAAATCAACTCTTCCAGGTCGATATGACATGCATGCAACACACAATCGACCAACACATGTCGACACTCATGCATGTAAAAATGATCAACACTCTCAACTTGACAACAAACATGTTAAACAAAGCAATCAACCAACACAAGTCAACTACTCATGCATGTTCAAGCACAATGAAATCATCAAAATCCCACTGTTCATACACACAAAATCTCATGCATGTATACAATTCTTCAACTCTCTCACAAGTACAATCATAAGTACAAGAACCCATTCATATGTAAATGTACTTAAAGCTTAAATGAACAAATTTTTCTGCAATAAAGTGATTCAACATACTCCACTTTCAATCACCTTCTTGGTGTAAACATGCAACATGAATTCCATAGGCAAAGAAATGCATCAACATCAAAAGGCATGCAAATCCTTAATTGGATAAGAAATATAACGACCTCTTACCAAACCATTTCAATGGCACTTCTTTCAGCTGTACATCATCATCATTTGAATCATCATGATGCACATCAATTATGGAATCTTCTTTTCCATTCTTTCCATTCTCTTTCTCCACCTTCTTCAAATGACATGGATGACTTGTTGGATATAAAGTCCAACACTTTTCTACAATATGACCTTGCTTATGACAATGAGTGCAAAACAATTGCCTCTTCTCTCCAACATGGTTTTCTTTGTCTTTCTGCCTCCTTTGCTTCAAAAGTAACCTGTGCATGGTTATCCTCTTCCAACACCTTGAAACATTATGTTTATCCAAACCACAAAAGGAACATGCAAACTTTCTCCAAATCATATGTGAGAATTTTCCGTGTTTAGCATAATCAAAAGCAACTTGATTAAAAACATATTTATACCTTAAAAACTCATCTTTGTCGCCTTGTCGAGGAGGTGAATTTGATGAGGTAGTAGCTCTTGTTAGTATGAATCTTAATTTCAAGTGTACGAAAAAATACCACATTAGCTATGCATAGCAAACAACCCTAGCAACAAAGATGGCTGTCAATATCCTTAGATCTACAATCAGGTGATCAAGATAAATGCTACAAAAATCTAGATCTATGCACCAAAAGATATTAAGCAGTAAATAAAATGAGATTTACTCCATGCATCCAATAGACAAGACAAGAATATGTTGAATGAATTTTGCATTAAGGGAACCTGGGAGGAAAACATAGAAGGATGTTACCAGTTCTCCTCAATGGGATGGGTTCTTGTAAGTCCTTAGCACTTCAGATCTAAAATCCCTCTCTCTTGATGGTGTAGAAAACACAGACAAAAAGTGGAACTCAAAGGGAGCTCAGAAGAAAATGGTAGCAAAATATGACTATGACGGTGGATCAAAGTCAGACCAAAAGTATAGATACAAAGTGATATTTAGTAAACAAAAGGTGGTAAATGAATGGAAAAACCCTTCTATTTATAACAAATATTGAGTTAGTCTAGATATTGGTGCATAATTAAAATATTATTAACCAAATCAAGATACAACACCATGGAATATTTTATTATATTTGTGGAGGGAAAAGGAATGCGACTTGGGTCAAATCCCTTTATCTGTAAATAATAAATAAATAAATGATTTATTTATTACTTTAAGGATGTGGTTGAGTAATAATCAAATAAATAATGGTTATTTAATTATTTATAAATGATTTAGTCATATTTAACAAGGAATATTATTTAAATAAGGTTTAAATAATTATTCCTAGAAAATAATAAGATAAATAGTGATTTATCTAATTAATTTTCCTGTTTTGGGTTAAATATAACCAGGAATATTAATTAAACTGATGTTTAACTAATTATTCCTTGAGGAAAATCAAACAGATGTAGATTTGTTTAATATTTCCTCATGAGGTTTCCTATTTAGACCATAAACAACTTCATAAAGGTGTTTTACTAAGTTATTTTTCATAGTGAAAGAAATTTTACTTAGGGTAAAATTGGTCTTACATGGTGTACTTGGGTCCATCTAATAATAATAGGTTAGATGACCAAAAAATGGTGTAACAGATTGCCCCCCAGCGTGCGAGCGTTAAGAGCTAATCGTATGACTGAAGTACGTTGTAAGAACTCAATCACTAGACACCGAAGGGGAAGTCAAAGAGAGAAATATAAGGTAGATCAAAGTGCTAAGAGGACTAAACCCTAAGGAGGCGAGACTTACAGGTGCAACAAGTCTCTTTTTTGAATGAGTACCTGTGCTATAGGTGGCGGGGGAGGCATACCTATGCCCGCCGAGACAAAGTACAAAGAATAAGGCGTCCAGTAAACAAGGGACTGAACAATATAGTACATGCTAGCATAAATATGAGCCAGATAAAAAACATGATAATGAATCCCACATACATATTGTGCCTGGGATAACAGCCAGGACTTGTATAATAATATCTGAGTACATGAGATACAAATACAACCCAGATGCCCCTATAAACAAGAAAGGTCTCTAAAAATCTCACTGATACATGCAATCAAAAAGGCGTTGCAAGCGGCTGAGGTCGACATCATCAAATCTATGGAGCTACATAGAAGGCTAAAATGAAGAGGTCATCCGGGCATGTGGGGGGCTACCTGTAGGGCCACCCCCTCATGAGGGCTGAAACATCTCACACACACCCGGAAATCACCAGTCCAATCTGTTGCATCACTGAACCATCAAGTATACGGATCTCGATCATGTTGTAAGGAGCTGGAGCTGAGAAAAAATCAAGTCAAAGGGAAATAAGGAGTCCCTTTACTTGATCCGAGGCCCCAAACAAGAGTGGAAGCTGGAACCAAGGTACACTGCCCTCTAGACCTGTCTTCTGGAATGAATAATCTGATGTCGATAGAAGGAGGTCCGCCATAGGTGAGGCAATAAGGGATCCTTAACTAAGGCACGAGAGAAAATAGTAGAGCGACTGACAGACTGACACCATGGATGATGATGAAATGGGGGGTACGAAGTAGCGGACAGACGACTTCCCTTGTTATAGCATAAAGGGCATGGATGACCTGGCATCGATTGACACAATATCATGAGGGATAGGGGACAGTGGGATTGGAGGCCATAATGTGCGACACGAGAGAGGGACCAAGAAAAGAAGAATGGAGGACTATAACGAGATACAAAGGGACTCGGGATAGACTCCATGAATGCGCTGATGACTCAACTTGGATGCTCTAAACAATGGTGACTCGATGATTCTTCCACACAGTGAAGATACAATGGGGACCATATAAACATGAGTACAAGGTGGAAACTCACAACGAAAACTGACACGAGCATGGACAAGTATGGAAGCAAAGTGGTGCCCCAAGTACAAGTGTTGCAAGTGAAGAAATTTGATTTTGAGGAGTGGTGAAGTGATTCTTGTTGGAAAAAATGTGTCGTGGTGAAGTATCAAATCATGAAACACTAACAGATACGCATTTGAGGGCTTAGTGAGAAATTTCCAATGGTACAGACATTTTGTCAAACTGAGCTACGGTTTGGTCGTAGCAGGCGAAAGAAAAATCAAGGATTTCTCTTTTAATAGGGTATTTTCCCTCCAAATTCACTCATTTGCATGTGGAGCTATGGTGAATGTAGAAGGGAGAGAAGGCCCTAAATATTGCGGCGAGCGTAGCGGACAAACCGACCGTTGGAATCAAGATCCATCAATTGCAAGTAAGAGGCCTAACCCTACTCTTTCATTTTAGTGGATTGAAAGTTCATTTTAGGTCCCTAGAGCTCAGTAATAGACCCCTACTCTTCTTCATGGCCGGTTCACACTTTATGGGGCAAAAAATACGACTTGGGTAGTAGGTTTTGGGCAGAAAACTGTGACCTATCCTAGAATTGGGCCTGAAAAGTGCGACCTGAAAAAGAGGGGTTTTTATGTGTTGTTTTTTTGGATGAGAACTGGGTTTTTATGTTTGGATATAGTCTTTCCAATCTGTACACTAAAAAAAATGATGATTTTGTGCAAATATGGCATAATTATTGATCAACTGGAGAGAGAGGGACCTGGGCACATTACGGTTGGAGATCTGGGAGGATCAGGGTGTCCACAGTTCATTGGCCAGGTTTGGGGTTCTAAAGTTTGTGGAGAACCCTCTTATGAGAGCTGGAGAACCCTTATTGTCTTGGATTGTCAGCTATTGGGATCTGGACCATGAGGTCTTTATAGTGCAGGGGCATCGAATCGAGTTGATGGTCTAGGATATATATTTCCTGACTAGACTCCCACCACTTGGGATGGTTGGGAATACTCAGCCAGTGTTACTACGAGGGCAGAACATTATAGAGTTTGTACAGGGCCATTGTCGACCAGGTCTCCATGTCAAAGGGACATGGATACCCATTGGGGATCTAGAGAGGTTAGAGACCCGTGTTGTGGCTACAACGGTGCTGTGGATCATGGGCAACCAAGCACTCGACCACATCACTAGAGGGTAGATGATGCTTGTGGAGAGTGTGTTGAGCGGGACCTACTATGGGTGGGCCCAAATGATGCTGTCGTCATTGAAATGATAGTTGTCACTATGCAAGCGGAAAGTGAACCTTGACTGTGCATATGGTACAGTCTTGTGCTTACTCTTCTTCGAGAAGATCCCGACACTTCAACCTCGCATACAACTCTAATATGGGGGCCCTAGAGAGCCCAAGATGTGCCGGTGGGGGTGTCTACAATGTAGAGGAGGAGGTTGGGTAGTTGAATGGGTGTTCTGACCTGAGTTCTTTGCTCATTGGGATCAGATGCCATTATATATAGATGATTATCCCTATAGTGGGATGAGTTATCGTGGGGACTCAGATTTGCCACTAACGCCTGGTCGAGTATGGGGGCCTAATGGCAAGTGACAAATTGATAATATTTTATGTGCATGTAAAGTTTTAGAATATTATATATAGTACCAATTTTTTCACTTTTGGTATGCATGTACAACACTGGTGAAACCAGCCGGGTATATTTGATGGCCTGCAGTATCAGGAGTTGTAGGGCCTAGAGAATCGAGAGCGCCACAAAATGAGGATGTAGTAGCCCTCTTGGAGGACATCCATTGTAGATGTGAGAGGCTTCTGACCATTGTTTTAGAGTGCGTCTGGCAAGACTTGGATGACCAATACATAGATCCATGTATTGGTCTACCCTCAAAGTGGTGAGGGCTCATGCGACGCATGGCGATGGCTGGACAGGGGACACGCGATCTACGAGCTGCGGGAGTAGAGCCATTGGCTCAGGATCCTCCATTGGCTCAGGATCCTTAGGATCTATGAGCTGTGGGAGCAGAGCCATTGGCTTCACTCGTAAATATCTTCTAAAAAGGATAGGATTATGCACACGGTAGACACCATTCAATTGCATGACAAGAAGCAGGGAATCTAAATGAACATGAAGGTGGAGGATGCGATGGGAAAGGGAATCAGCTAATAAAGCTTGCATTGCATCATATTCAGACTGATTATTGGTAGCATTCCGAATGCATACACCATTCGAGACAACCAGTGAATGTAAGGGGGTAAATATGGCCCAACCTACCGAGGCTAGATTCTGGGAGTAGCGACTTGCACCATCGACATAATCGATATAAGGTGTGGACGGGAGGTCCATCTGAAAAGTGCCACAAGACAACAAATGGGAGGATGATGAACAATGCTGGCAACATGAGCGTACAGTAGAGATTGAACAAACACTGTGAGAGGGAGTGATCTGGGTAATATGTCTACTACTCACATGCCGACGGGTAGGTGGGGTGTGGGAGCTATAGGAGGTCTAGCTTGTGCTCAGTCTGAGAAAGTCATCATTGACACAGATGGTGCCATCCCGCTTATAGGCGGGAAAGATGAAGTCAGGGGTGGACAAGGCTTCCATGATGTCATCATCACAATAGAAGATGGAGTGATGGGAGGAAGGGAGACCACATGACGCGGCGAATCTACCTAACTCATAATCATGAGAAGAGAGGCTCACATGCACATCATCATAGGGGATGACGGAAGAACAAGAATATAATGGATTAACTGATGTTGAGTCGAGGGTGATCGCTGAAGGGAGGTCGATCGAAACAACAGGGAAAGATTTAGAGGGAGCTTCCACCGAGGGTCTCATGGATAATGACAGGTATAGGATGGTGGCCGCAGGATCCATCATCTCGACGTTAGGAGGGGAAATGTCAATGGGAGTGGGTAAATCCTCAAGCTGGCCTGCAGCATATTGTGCAAGTACAGGGGAGGCGGATTAGTTTTGTTAAACCTCGTACTCCCGAACTACCTCTAAAGAGGCACAGTAATGCGTAAGGCAAGGAAAATGGTGAGAGTAACGGCCATGGAGATCACACAAAGCGCAAGGTTGGTTGGTGTGAATAGCTTTAGGGTTCTTGGCTAAGGTCAAGGAAGAAACAGAGGCTTCAAGGACTGTAGACTTAAGGAACTCAACTTTAACCATGGGCTTCATACGGGGCAACTCAGGAGAGGTATGGGTGGTGTTGGCTCCCTGTGATTTATAATATTGGCAAGAATAAACACTGCAGGGGCCACATTAGAACCACTTTGGAATCCTAGGACCTAGCCTTCCTGGATTTAGAGAGGGATCTCTCTATTAAGTGTTTTCAAAGATATATATTTATGCTTTTGTTTATGATATTAGGCTAGTTATGAAGCTCTTAGGAACTTGTTTGTTTTGGTTGGGTATTATTAACTGAGAAGGTCATTTGAAGGGTGAAGGTGAGATTAGATTGAAAGAATGTTTCAGCTGGACAGATAGGTCATGAGACAATATTAATCCATTGGGTTATGGAGTCACAAAAGGATCTAATTGTACAATAATCCTTCAATGGTTTCCATAGGGAAAGTCATCTAGATTAAAGGATATTTTAGATTAAGTTGTGAAATGGAACATTAAAGTGTTGTGAAAGAAGCAAAGCTATAGTCAATTAAGAATCTCCTAGCTCCACTAAACAAGAAAAGCATTTCAAAGTAATTATCTGAAGGAAGCCAAAGGATAGGGCAAACCATAGACTTCTTTGGGCAGACTCTTATTAAAGCAAAATTTTAAGACAAAAATCTAGTAATCCTAAGACTACTTTCATAAATAAGAAAACACATAATATAACAAAGAGAATAGCCTAAGATCAAACAGAAATAATCTAATTTGCTTTTGGCATACTCTCAAGGGATCTTTCAAAGCAACTTTTGAAGGCAGACTAGAGGACATGGCATACCATAGACTTCCCTGGTTTAAAATCTACTTAACATACTTTGAAAAATATCTTTCAATAACAATATCTCAAGTTTTACTCAGAAGGACATGGGCTCACCAACTTTCCCTGGTTATACTCTATTGAATCATTCTTAAAAAAACAAGCTAGATAAAACTGGAGGGAAATTAAGAATCCTCCAATTAGACCTTGCAAAAGAGAACATAAAGATAAAGCTTTGCAGAGAGAAATAGGGTACCTTTGAGAGTAAATCCTAATCTAAAATTTATATTCTTTATTATAGAAAATGGACAGAATGAAAACATAAGGAGAAAACAAAAAAAGTGAGGAAAAACATCGCCATTAACATAGACTAGGATCCAGTGAATCAGCTTGTTTTATTGATGTTCAAACCAGTTACATACTCAAGCATAGTGGGTCTTTAGAGCTCAAAGATTTCTCTATCCAGCCTAGCATTCCTCAACTAGCTCAGCAACACTCTAAACAAATAATAGTAATAGCCTTCTACAATCAACTTCCAACCCGTTACAATGAAGTCCCCATACAGTATTTATAGATAAATGAGGAGGTGGGTTGAAAGGAGGGCCCTAAATGTTCATTTATGATAGAGTAAATGTTTCTTGACCTTTGAGTCCATGCAAGGCCCCAAGGAAAAATGTATTTAAGAATCTAACTCTGCATAATGAATGTTACATTAACTTCTAAGTTGTTATTGTTGCAATGTTCGACTTTTAGGATTTTTGATGAGTTTGTAATAACTATTGAGCTGTTCCTTTGAAAATATCTCTGACTGTAATAAATATTGTATGCCTTTGAGGAAAATATGCCTGTAGGTGGCATCTTAAGCCTTTGGTGAAGTAACTGCTTCATGGATTTATCATTCGAAGCAGGCTTTGGGCTAATTTGATCTGATTTGTGCCTTTAAAATCTGATTAGGCCTTGATTTTGCATTTAGGCCTCCTTAGTCATCTTTGTTGTGTTTT
Organism: Pinus albicaulis; assembly: GCA_034641835.2. Lineage (NCBI taxonomy): Eukaryota > Viridiplantae > Streptophyta > Pinopsida > Pinales > Pinaceae > Pinus > Pinus albicaulis. Next base: position 9,882 of record JAXQQM020058039.1, read on the forward strand.
TCACTTTATTTACTGTTTTAACTTTTAATTATTTATCCTTAAATTTTATTCTTCATCCTTAATCTCCTATGATCAGGCTTTAATCTCTGTTCTTCATTCTTTGATCTTTAATCTTCTATTTTGGTGTGTAGGTGTCTTCCTTATGCACATTGGAGGGTTTCATTACTTGACTGAATCAATGGTCTAGAATCACTGATTTGAACCTCAGAATCAAACTCTGGATCCCTTTTCCTGCTTATTGGGCCTCAAGGATCGTCATCCAGAGACCTTGCCACTTTTTTACTGTGGGATGTCCTTTTAGCTTCGGCCGTCATTAAACCTGCAACAAAAAAACACAAAATTAATTAAAACCTGCTTTCTTTGGGTTTAAACTACATTTCAAAGGCTTGGGGAGGCATTTAGAGTGATGTTCGGAGGAAGGAAAATGTGCAGAGAAGGGTTCCATGGACGGAACCTGGGAATAAGGACAGAAGTTTTGAATTTTGGCACAAAATGGGGATAGGTGGTTTTGTGGGAAAACCAGTGGTTTTCACACTAAAGATAGATGATAAGTAGTTTTGAGTGAATCGGACATGATTCCACTCAGAGGATGACGCGTGTCCCTAGGAAAACCACTTATTTCGCACAGAAATCAAGTGTTAAACCCTGACATAAAAATCCGCGCGATATCGATTGCAGACCATTGGATCTAGGGGAGCCAGATCAATGGCGGAGGTTAGGAGTGATCGGGGAAGATGCGCGGTAGAGGGGAATGGTGGAGAACAGGTGTCGAAGGGAGATTGGCCAGTGGTGGAATAGTGGGCAGTGGGACCGGTGCATGACATCAGCATATTTTTCGAGTAGTGGAATGTTTTATTAGCGGGGGTAAAGGGTCAAGGATTGTGATGACCGTCATATCAACAAGATCTACAGTGGATATCTGCTTTCGGAGGTGAATGAATGGGTTATGGTCATGAGAATGGAGGGTGAGGAAAATCCCGATCACCGTTAGATCGGAAAGATCAACAGCTAGGATTTAAATAGAGAACGAACGAGTAAATGGATAGGAGAAGGGGACTTAAGGGAAGTGGATGTGGTTGTAGGCCCTGAGCCATATGAAGAAAGGGGCGGAGGGCTTAAGCCTTAAGGGGCTTAAGGCCTAGTTTTCAAATGGATTGGATTAGGCCTAAAAAAGAGGTTTTTAAGCCCTTTTGAGGGTTCTGAAAGGTTTAGAAAGAGGAAATTAAACCAAATGAACGGGTTTTCATGGTTTAAATAGGTTTTTCAAGGGACATGAAGATTTATGAAGGGAAATGGGCCTTTTCAGAGGGGAAAAGGACTGTTGGGATAGGTGAAAATGAGTGAAAATGGGCAGAGGAGATGAAGGTGGAAATGGGGGATATAGCCTGAAAACAATCTCTTTTGAATCAACAGGGTAACTTGGGGAGATTTGAGTGAAGTTTTTTTAGTGAGTGGATAGCTTGAAGGATAAAGAACTTAGTGAGATTTCAAAAACTAACAAGTTTTTCATAAATTTTTTTTTTGAAATCTGAAGGACTAATTTATCCATCACTAGATATAATAGAATTTATAGATGGATAACAGTGGCTCCACTTGGGGAAGGCAACTCCTTGGAGGTGTTAAGAACCTCAGAAAATAAATCTCTAGAAAGTAGGCCAGTGTCTTGGTTTACCATTTTGACAATCCTCTTTGACTTGATGATTTTGCTGCTTTGTAAGGATGATCTGCAGTATCATATCAAGACTGATCTTTACCCAAAATTCTACCTACACAACATACTTTCCTAACTTTTTTTCTTCAATGGGTGTACTTAGACTTGCAAACCCTTTTAACATCAACATTTATTTCTTTAATTTGAAAGCAAGAAAACTATCTACTTCTACTCTTATATCATCAATGAGTTTAGATTAGACTGATGAACTCATTATTTCTCTACCTATTCTAGCTATCTATCAAGATTAAACTTTTTGACAGATTTTCATTCTCTAATCTGAAATAGAAAATTTAAAACATAAACAAATCAGGATTAAACAAAGTGATTTGTTATGGGGCTATGGCATTTTGTACAAGTTGCACATAGACTTTATTTGCAAAAATTTAAAACAAAACTGTGAAGGCTTAAGATCTGAAATTGTTAGACATCATTCTTTATTTCTTTGGTTTAGATTTTGAGCTTTTTAGAACCATTTCCATCTTTCCTAATCTATTCTACTGATAAGCCAAGTTTACATTGTTTGGAAGATCTTCATTCACTAACCTATCATCAATAAATTTAAACTTATTCAATCATGATTGGGTTGTATGATTGAATAACATTTGTTCTTTCAAAGTAGTGGAATTTGGACTTGCACACTTTCATATTTTTCTCTTTTTTGGTATGGGGCTATACCTTTTCTTTTTCTGCCCTCTTTTCCCTTTTTCTTTTATTTTTGTGTTTTTCATTTTCTTTTTTATTCCTTTTTAAAACAACTACAAACTAATAAGATGCTAAATGGCTGAGCTTTATTTGAATTCCTATCTATCCTAATCTAACTTGGAGGCATACATTTTATCTGGTGAACTCTCTTTTCCAATACATCCAATCAATCAGATGATTCCATGATTGGTCTTTGCTTAGCTCCTTGAGCATGTTGGACAAAGAAAAAGGCCACTCTTATCTCACTTGTTTTTTAACAGCATTTTTCAAAGTTTCTTGCTATTTGCAATAGACTTCTCCTAACAAACTTTACTCCCTCTTCAAATGTCTTCAAGGAATAAGCATAGGGATCTTGAAATAATATCTAATTATGAGTATTTGAAAGATATTTTTCAACCAGGATTACTCTTTCCTCCACTTGTTCAAGCTTAAGATTCTTTTGAGAAAGAAAATATTCCTCATCTTCATTATTATCTGAACTGGTAGACTCATCATATATTGCAGTGCTGACCTCTTGTAGTCCTGGCATGTTCTAACTGAGTGGACTGAATTTTGTGAAAAGGCCACCATGTTGTTGAGCGGGAGTATTTTTTATTACTTCAACCTTTTCAGGAGAAGACTTCTTATTTTCAACTTTCTCAAGAAGTTCCTCGTTCTGCTCAGTCTCAACACTACAACTGATATATTGCTAATTTCCAATTATATAAAATTTATTTCTGATGGACTGCATTAGTTGATTGCTACTTTTAGGCCGATGATAGTGAAATTGATCACACCAATTAATGATTGATTGCTCTTCATAATTAGTTTATGCTTGGAGTACATCATCATCATCAGATTGATCAAAATTTGGAGAATCATCAGCATAAATAATCTCACCAATAAAACACATTGGATTATCAGTTTGTTTTTCTTTGAATGGATCTACAAGTTCACTTTCTAATTTATGGCAACTAGAGTTAGCAAGAAAATGAATAGAAGTGTTTTGCTCATATGATGGTTTAGAGGTTGGCTGCATGTTTATAATCTGATTGATTTCTTCTTCAGTCAAAAGAGGAGGTATTTTCCTCTTTCGTTGGACAGAAGTACAACAGTCCTCCTTCTCTTGTGAAGGCTTATTTTGAGGCTAGATGTTTTCTTGAGCCTCACCTAGCAATGATAATGAATCATCACTTGTGCCCCCCGAGAGATCCTATGGGTTTTCTTCTATTTCTTGATTGGTTTCTTCTTCAACTAAATCCTCTAGGTTTTCATGGTGGCTGTCTCGATCATAAAATTGGTGAATAGCTGCTAAGAGGTCTTTAGGCTGCAAATTTTCCAAATCTTCATCACTATCTATAAGGTGTTGTATGATATTCTGAGATTGATCACAACAATTTTCAGCCAATGATAAGGATGGAGAGTTTTTTTTATAATTCTCATAAAATACCTGGTGGATGTCCCTTAAAGAAAACAAACTACCAGGTCTCAGCCATTCATACCATTCCCTTTTTTTTCCTTCTAATGTCAACATGAACATTTTCATAAGGCAATACTCATGCCATTCAACTTTTAACCTCCATACATGTATATGAAATTTGATGAGATGTAACCAAGAGTCATCAAACTTTTTATCTTGGAAGACAAGAAGGTTATTGTCCCAATTTATCTAAAGAATTTTATGTGGAAACCCAGGGATGAGTTCTCTATTCATTGGAGCATATCTCCTTTATATCCTTGGATCTATGTTTGTAAATAAAAAAGGGCTACAGAATCTTTTCAACCAGTTCAGAGTCTTTTACCAGTGGAGTCATTAGGTCTTTTGGGAGTTGTGGAGTCCCCAGGTGGAAGATTTTTACTTATTTTATAGGACTGGTTGTTGTCCACCATCAACAATCACGAACCAATTTGGCTGACACTTGATTTATTTTTAAACTAATGAGGTTTTCTAAGTTTTGAGTGAATCTGAAATGTTTATTACTCAAATTCCCCAGTATGGTCGCCACTATGTTGGTTCCCTGTGATTTTTAATATTGGAAAGAATAGACACTGCAGGGACCACATCAGAACCACTTTGGAATCCTAGGACCTAGCCTTCCTGGATTCAGAGAGGGATCTCTCTATTAAGTGTTTTCAAAGATATATCTTTATGCTTTTGTTTATGATATTAGGCTAGTTATGGAGCTCTTAGGAACTTTTTTGTTTTGGTTGGGTATTATTAACTGAGAAGGTCATTTGAAGGGTGAAGGTGAGAGTAGATTGAAAGAATTTCTTAGCTGGACAGATAGGTCATGAAACAGTATCAATCCATTGGGTTATGGAGTCACAAAAGGATTTAATTGTACAAAAATTCTTCAAGATTTTCCATAGGGAAAGTCATCTAGATTAAAGGATCTTTTTAGATTAAGTTGTTAAATGGAACATTAAAGTGTTGTGAAAGAAGTAAAGCTATAGTCAATTAAGAATCTCCTAGCTCCACTAAACAAGAAAATCCTTTCAAAGTAACTGTTTGAAGAAAGCCAAAGGACAGGGAAAACCATAGAATTCTTTGGGCAAACTCTTATTAAAGAAAACTTTTAAGACAAAAATCCAGTAATCCTAAGACTACTTTTAGAAATAAGAAAACCCATAAGATAACAAAGAGAATAGCCTAAGATCAAACAAAAATAATCTAATTTTCTTTTGGCATACTCTCAAGGGATCTTCCAAAGCAACTTTTGAAGGCAGACCAGAGGAAAGGGCATACCATAGACTTCCTTGGTTTAAACTCTACTTAGCATACTTTGAAAAGGATCTTTCAAGAACAATATCTCAAGTTTTACTCAGAAGGACATGGGCTCACCAAATTTCCCTGGTTATGCTCTATTGAATCATTCTTAAAACAACAAGATAGATAAAACTGGAGGGAAATTAAGAATCCTCCAATCAGACCTTGCAGAAGAAAACATAAATATAAAGCTTTGCAGAGAGAAATAGGGTACCTTTGACAATAAATCCTAATCTAAAATTTCCATTCCTTATCAGAGAAAATGGACAGAATGAAAACATAAGGAGAAAACAAAAATAGTGAGGAAAAACATCACCATTAACATAGACCAGGATCCAGTGAATCAGCTTTTTTTATTGATGTTCAAACCAATTACATACTCCAGCACAGTGGGTCTTTACAGCTCAAATCTTTCTCTATCTAGCCTAGCATTCCTCAACTAGCTCAGCAACACTCTAAACAACTAATAGTAACAACCTTCTACAATCAACTTCCAACCCTTTACAATGAATTCCCCATACAGTATTTATAGATAAATGAGGAGGTGGGGTGAAAGGAGGGCCCTAAATGTTCATTTATGACAGAGTAAATGTGTCTTAACCTTTGAGGCCATGTAAGGCCCAAGGAAAAATGTATTTAAGAGTCTAACTCTGCATAATTATTGTTACATTAACTTCTAAGTTGCTGCAGTTGCAATGTTTGAATTTTAGGCTTTTTGATTAGTTTGTAATAACTATTGAGTTGTTCCTTTGAAAATATCTTTGACTATAATAGCTATTGTATGCCTTTGAGGAAAATATGCCTGTAGGTGTGTTACACAGCAATTTTTCATCGTCCCTGCAATCCCCGTCCTACACATTGGAGGGCTCATTCCGTGACTTATGAGAAGTGAAATGGCCTAAAAACACTTGCATGACATTCCTCTGAACATGAGCTTTCATTGCCCTGAAGACAGCTCCTTGTGAAAAACCCTAAAAACACCCCTTTTTGCATTGGCGCGGGCATCCAGTTCAGTACCCACGCCAATGGGGAAATCCTTCAAATAGGGCACGCCAATTGGTGCTCTGTATCATAGTTGCACTCGCACTAGCCATTTTAAGGAGTGTTTTAAAAAAATTAATGGCAGAAGTTTCATCCTAACTAATTCATAAACTGGTATCTATCTTGAGTTGGGAGGTTTGCCTCTGAATTTCCATATAGAGGAAGTAGTTTTCCACCTCTCATGGAAGCTTCCTTGAGGATAGGGCCAATCCCATGATCATAGGGATCCCAACTCCCCTTCCTCCATCTATAAAAGCTTGCTCATCTCCTTTGCAAGCTAATCTCCAAGTTCCCAAGAGCCTAATGCTACAAGAGCCTTCTTAGTTCTCTTAAAGCCAAATCCAAGCAAGGAGACTATTGTTCATTATCTGAAGAGAGAGGCTTGTCCCATCCCTGACAGGATTTATCGAGACATGTTCTGTTGGCGACCCGCCGAAGGAGAATTCAGCATGGGAGCTATGGTTGTATTCTTCCTTTGATGAATTAATAATAAGCGACTATTGGTTATGGTTCCACTCTTGTTCTTGATTATGATCATGATTTATGTTTTGTTTGACTGACATATAGTTGTATATACTATATTTTATGCTTGCGTTTGTTGTGTTTCTTGCGTGTTCAGGTGTCCCATCACAGAGATTGTGAGGATTGTGATCTGTCGGAGCTAAGGAACGGGAGTGCTACCTTCTCTACAAGCAACAGCGTTGGATTCCAGGTAAGCTTTCATCTCTAGTTGGTTTATTTTCAATTAGGAACCTACACCATAGCATGTTTGATTGTTGCTAAACCCAGTCTGGGCTAGTAGGGATCACCTCTGTCCGTAGAGGGGATTGACCTCTTCAACAAGGTGGAATCTTAAGCCTTTGGTGAAGTAACTGCTTCATGGATTTATCATTCGAAGCAGGCTTTGGGCTAATTTGATATGAATTGTGCCTTTAAACTCTGATTAGGCCTTGATTTTTCATTTAGGCCTCCTTAGTCATTGTTTCTATGTTTTTCACTTTATTGACTGTTTTAACTTTTAATTCTTTACGCTTAAATTGTGTTCCTCATCCTTAATCTGCTATGATCATGCTTTAATATCTGTTCTTCATTATTTGATCTTTAATATTCTGTTTTGGTGTGTAGGTGTCTTCCTTATGCACATTGGAGGGTTTCGTTACTTGACTGAATCAATGGTCTGGAATCTCTGATTTGAACCTTAGAATCAAACCCTAGATCCCTTTTCCTGCTTATCGGGCCTCGAGGATTGTCATCCAGAGACCTTGCCACTTTTTGACTGTGGGATGGCCTTTTAGCTTCGGCTGCCATTAAACCTGCAACAACAAAACACGAAATTAATTGAAACCTACTTTATTTGGGTTTAAACAACATTTTATAGGCTTGGGGAGGTGTTTAGAGCAATGTTCGGAGGAAGGGAAATGTGCAGAGAAGGGTTCCATGGACGGAACCAAGTAATAAGGATGGAATTTTTGAATTTTGGCGCAAAATGGGGATAGGATTTTGTGTGGGAAAACCTACTGTTTTCACGTTGAAGATAGATGGTAAGTGGTATTGAGTGAATCAAACATGATTCCACTCAGAGGATGATGTGTGTCCCTGGGAAAACCACTTATTTCACGCAGAAATCAAGTGTTAAAACTTGACATAAAATCCGTGCAATATTCATTGTAGACCATTGGATCTGGGGGAGCCAGATCAACGGCAGAGGTTAGGCACGACCGGGGAAGATGCGAGATAGAGGGGAATGGTGGAGGATAGGTGTCTAAGGGAGACTGGCCAGCGGTGGAATAGTGGGGAGTGGGACCGGTGCATGACACCAACATCTTTGTCGGGTAGCGGAATGTTTTATCGGAGGGGATAAAGGATCGAGGATTGCGATGATCGTCAGATCAACAAGATCTATGGTGGAGATCTTCTTTGGGAGGTGAATGAATGGGTTATGGTCATGAGGACAGAGGGTGAGGAAAAGCCCAATCATCGTTAGATCAGAAAGATCAATGGCTAGGATTTAAACAGAGAACAAACGAGTAAATGGATAGGAGAAGGGGGCTTAAGGGAAGTGGATGTGGTCGCCGGCCTTGAGGCATATGAAGAAAGGGGTGGAGGGCTTAAGCCCTGAGGGGCTTAAGGCCTAATTTTCAAATGGATCGGATTAGGCCTAAAAAAGATGCTTTTAAGCCCTCTTGAGGGTTTCGAAAGGTTTAGAAAGAGGAAATTAAACCAAATGAAGGGGTTTTCATGGTTTAAACAAGTTTTTCAAGGAATGTGAAGATTTATGAAGGGAAATGGGATTTTTCAGAGGGGAAAAGGAATGTTGGGATAGGTGAAAATGAGTGAAAATGGGCAGAGGAGATTAAGGTAAAAATGGAGGATATAGCCTGAAAACAATCTCTTTTGAATCAGCAAGGTAACTTAGGGAGATTTGAGTGAAGTTTTTTTAGTGATTGGATAGCTTGAAGGATAAAGAACTTAGTGAGATTTCAAAAACTAACAAGTTTTTCATAAATAAAAAAATTTTGAAACCTAAAGGACTAATTTAGCCATCACTAGATATAACAAAATTTATAGATGGAAATTAGGTGGCATGACCGACAACAACACACAAAGAACAGGGCTTTGGGGGTGGAGGAGGTGTAGGATCAGTCAGGGTGGCCTTGCCCTTTGAGGCCCTCTTGCGAGTTTTTCCCTTCTTACCCGAAATGGTCACAACATGAGATGGTTCCTATTGAGGTGGGTGAGGCACTGTAACAGCGGGAGAAGTCATAGGGACCAGTTGAACTGGGGTCAAAGAAAGATAAGGTTTGGGTTGACCAGGCAGGGTAGTGGCTGGGGGATCAAGGTACCAAACAGGAATCCCCAGGGCTAGGTTGGGAAGAGAGAGGGTAGCCATAAAAGGTACTGTGTACACTCCAGGAGGGGGAGCTAAGAACGATATCTGACTGGAGGGGTAATGGCCAGGCGAGACAGCTCCAAGATGGTTAAGGCCCGGAGGAACCATTCCAGGAGGATAAAGAGGCTTGTGAATACCAGCTGTAGGTGAAGGACCAGGAGGATGAGGTCCAGAAGGCTGAATCGAAGGGCTAGGAGTTGGCTGCGGAGGGTGGGGAGGCTGCTGACTAGCTGAAGCGGGCCACTTGAGAGCAGCTTGAGACGATTGCATCATGCAAACATTCGATGAGCTGGGATGAGAGACAGGAGGAGGGAGACCAGGGAATGTACCAAGCAAAGAGGAGTCTTTGTAAACTCCAGGTGAGACACTAGTCAAAGGATCTACAGTTTGCTTATTGGCCACCGAAGAGATGATGGACTCAGGGGAGGTCTGAGACTTCAGTTCACAATATGTCAACTAGTCAATGGTGACTATATTTCCATTATGAGGGAAGGAAATCTTGCGGTGAAACGCAAATGGGACAGTAGACATTACATAGGTGTAGCTACAAACCAATAGAATGTTGTAATCTAAAGGGGCATCAATGAATTCTACGTCAACGCAAATAGTCTTGCCTGCAAGAGTAATAGGACAATTGCGGAACAAGCCAATGGGCTGAGACGTGTGGCCATCCCAAGCTCAAAGAGTGATCGTGGAAGGAGCCAACTCAGGTGATCCGAGTTGCTCACAAACCGAAGGAGACATCACACAGGTGGATGCCCCCTCATCAATGATACACCAGGAAACATTGGCGTTCTGGATCTTGACTGGGATTTGTAAGGCGACGGAAGTAGAAAGAGGAGGATGTTCTGACCCATCAGCATCAAAGATGATCAAGAAATCATCTAAAGTATCTACAGCACCCATGGTAGATAGTAGATATTTTTGTTGTGAAGGGCACGACTAGAGGAGTTCTAGCATTGTAATGGCAGTAGGAGATTGTGCCAAATCATCTACTATATTATACGAATGGGTAGCTTTTCCAGAAGCAACATTTTGGTGTAGTGGTCCCTTAGGGATCTTGGAATGAACCTCTGCCTTAGACTGAGGGATCTACAAAGGACCATTAGGTGTCAAAAGAGACTCTGTAGAACTTGAAGAAGGTGGCTTGGGGATAGACGTAGTGGGAGGTTTGTTGTACTGATGGGACCGAGTCTGAAGGTTGAGGTCAACGATAGCAAGTTGGTCAGAGTTCATCATGAGGATCTGGTAATCGGAGGTACCAGATGGAGGAGGTTGAGTGGCCGCTTGACCTTTAGGTGGTTGGGTATCCCCAAATCCTTGCTGAGGGAAAGGATTATTAAACACAGCTGGTTGAATAGGTGCACGACTGGGAGGGATGGAAGGGGAGGCTTTCTGTCCTCGAAAAACTGCTTGAGACTCCCACATCTGCTTCATGTGTGGTAAAAGAGGACAATTGTGCGTGTAATGACCATAAACACCACAACAAGAACAAGGCTTATTCGTGTGAACATGCCTGTCCTGCATGGGTTGAGTGCGCTATTGTTGGTTAGCAGTGTTAGGAGAATTATTTTGCGGATTAGGTCCAGAATTACTGGGAGCATATTGGCTTTGAGTGCCTTTCCTCTTATTTTTGGAAGGAAGAGGATTAGTCATAACCTGTTATGCATACACCTGCCCCTAAGGGGGTGGTGGCTACTATTGCGGGGGTTGAGAAGGCAAGGGAGGCGGAGGTGCTAATGCTGGAGGAGCCGGAGCACCAGGCTGCGGATACGGGTAATAATGAAGTTGGGTAATAGTGTGGTAAACAGGAGGTTGGGCAAAAGGAGGAGGCATGCCGCATCCTGGAAACATGTTACTGGGAGGGGGGAAAGTGCCAGAGGTGTTGGCGCCCCCCCTAAGGAAAACCATAGCCCGTGGGAGGTTGAGCATATGGATGAGAGAGAGCTCCAACGATACCGTCAGCGGCATGAGATGCCCCCGGTGTGTTGGCACCACCAAGTCTAGGAAGATCAGGTAGAATGGTATAAACATAACCTAACTGAGCATAGATCAGGTCATATTTTAATGCAATTTGGAGAGTGACTTCTTCAATTTGAGGGAAATGCGGTGTGACATATTTTTCCGATAGCAAGCATGAGAGATCTAAGGAACCAATCCATGTAGATACGATATTTGAAGGTAGGGGCTCCACATAGGCTCTTTCTTCTCCGCCATTCCTGGACATGATCGGATAGGCGGGTCACAGATGATTAACGGAAAGAAGTTAAAAGTTCAGTACCAGTGTCATAACAGAGGAGAAGCTGGAAGTAAGACAAAAAATCATGGGCAAGAGTCGTAAAGGTGGTATGAGAGGATGGGGCCTAATCAACATACCACTTAGAAGCTTCACCAATAATCATACGTTGGAACAACCGAAGACGGACAAAGTCGTCAGTAATGGAGTAAGACGAACACCACATGTGGAAAGATCGAACATGATTTGTAGGATCTTTGCCAGCAATACATTAAAACTTTGGGATTGTAGAAATTATATAACATATGCATTATATATCGAGATTCTCTTGATCTAACAATATTTATTTTCCTACTAAATACAGAATCCTTTCACTGTTAATCTTTTGCCAAAATTATAAACTCAATTGCAAACACATGAAGAAATAAAAACAGTTGCACATAACACAGTATGTCTGTACCATAAGCCATACTCATATGTGCCCTTGAGATACCTCAGGACATGCTTGCCTGCCTTCCAAAAGAGCTTGGTAGGCTTAACCATCTCTTGTGAAAGCTGGTTCACCACATAGCATATGTCTAGTCTTATATTAACTAAATACATGAGCGAACCCACCAACTGTGGATAAACAGTGGCATCCACTACCTTTGCCGATGTAGCATCCTCTTTCCTCCAATTTATTGGAAGAGGAGTGTCAATAGGGTTGCAGCCTTGCATGGGAAACTTCTCTAGTATCTCCCAGACATACTTGCCTTGAGACACAAACAATTCACCTTCTTGCTGCCATATTTCCAATCCAAGGAAATAATGAAGGAGGCCCAAATCCTTCATCTCGAACTCCTTTGCAAGATATACCTTGCATGAGTGTATCAAATTCTCATCACCCGTTAGTATTACATCATCAAAATAAATAACAATGATTAAAAGCTTACCCTCCACCACAATTTGGTACAGGTTTGCATCTGCCTCACTCTTGGTGAAGCCAAGTCCAGTGAAATAGTTTTAGATCCTTGTGTACCAAGCATGTGGTGCTTGCTTTAGCCCATACAATGCTCTTTTGAGTCTGCACACATGCGACTCACTGCTAAAGATCTCAAATCCTTCAGGCTGCTCAATGTACACCTCTTCCTCAATGATCCCATTAAGGAATGCAATCTTCACATCCATCTGATGAATGTGCCAACCCATCTACATTGAGAGAGAAAGGATGGTCCTTATGGAAGAATACCATGTGACAGGTGCAAAGGTTTCTTCATAATCAGTCCCCTCGATCTGTGAGAAACCCTGGGAAAAAAATCTTGCCTTATACTTCTCGACACTTCCATCAGTAGCTTGCTTTACCTTGTAGATCCATTTCGAATCTACCACTAATTTTCCACCGGCCTTGGAAAAATCTCCCAAGCACTATTTATGACAATGAATTCATACTCCTCCACCATGGCATCTACCCATGTGGACTCCTGCACTGCTTCTTTGAAAGAAGATGGCTCTGTCACAACACACTTGCTCATAAGAGCCATGTATCCAGTAAATCGGTTAGGTGACTATCTCTGTTTGCACTGTGATGTAGGGACTCCTACATTCTGTGTCACATCAAGCTTCAGTCTCTCAGCTTCTATGGTACACTTCCTACTGATTCTGATGTTTGGTTATGCATGAGTGGACTCCTCCACTCCATGAATCTCCTCCTGTGGCTGATCCACATCTAAAGTCTCATATTTGGGAACAAGTATCTCCTCCTCTGCATGCAAGTGTAGCTCCCTCTCAAGCGACAACTTCATGGCTTTCACCTCATTGAATTTTATATCCCGTCACACCACAGTCATCCGACTATCTGGAAAATACACACGATAGTTATGGGGTGTTTCTGTGTACCCCAAAAATATCCCAACTTCTGCAGTCGGCTCCAATTTCTTCTTGGCATCCTTTGTCACATGAATGTAAACAGATGAGCCAAAAATATTCAAATGAGAAATATCAGGCTTCTTACCAGTAAAATCTTCTTCAAGTGTACTCATGCCAAGTACTCTATAAAGACAACGGTTTTGCACATAAACTTCAATGTTGAATGCTTCCAGGATACACAATTAGTAGAAAACATTAAAGATAAGAAAATCCAGGAAGCATTAGGGTACTTGTAGCAGTATATCCTAAGCTAAAATTACTGCTTCTTATCAAAGAAAATAAAACATGATGTATAACAGAGGGAAAACAATAGCAAAGAAGGAACACATCACCACTGATTTAGATCAGGATCCAATGAACATGCTTGTCATATTAGAAGAGCAAAACCAGTCACATACATTCTTGTCCAATAGCTTGATATCATCCAGAAATCATCTCCCAGCCTATTTACCACTACTACTCACAAAACTCTAACTCAGTAAAATAGCTTACAATCAGTGATTTTCCAATAACAAACCAACATTTACAATGTATTTCTCATGGGTTCTTATAGGAGAATGAGTGATAGTAGTGGTCGATAGGATTTAAATGATTCATTAAAAACAAAGGGAGAAGTGTTTTCGAATCCCATTCTATTTAATATCTTTGCATTAACTTTTAGTACCCTTTAGATGAATTAAGGGTCTTCATCAGATTGATAATAACTCCGAGGGTATTTTCTTGGAGGTACTTTCCTAGCTGTAGTACTCTATTTTATCCTCCGTGACAAGTAAGGTGAAGATTGTCTTACAGGTCTTCCATACCTTTGTAACTACTATCCTGATAGTTTTAAGGACTCTCTGTCAGTGTAATAAAAAATATGGTGCTTGAAGGAGAATGGAGTGGGTCGTGTGGCTAGTCTTTTCTTGGAGAAAGAACATTTTGCTGATCTTAAATCACTTGATATAACTTCTTTGAAACACTGATATGACCTGTTTATTTTATGGTCTGATCTTTATTAAGCTTTCTTCATTTTTCTTAGCTGCGAATTAAATACTTAAGTCTTCAATATCGTGCACTAATCCCTTTGATCTTCCTTTGATACTCTTTTGACTTCTGCTAGCCTGTTTGTGTGAATATACAGGTTACAGAGGCACTGGAGGGTTTATGTCAGGGTTAATACCCCGATCTTCAATAAAACATGTTTTAAACCTTCTTAGTGGTGTCTTTTGTGATCTTCGGCTCCGAGACAGTCTCTTAGCACTATATGTCACTATGACTGTGACTGTGGAGACAATGTGAATTCACCATGCTTCGAAACCTGCAAAAAACAAAAAAATCATTATAAAAACCAGCGAGAGTGGGGAAGATTGCTTCAAAGGCTCATGAGGATGGAGGAGTAATGGGGTATAATGTGGATGCAGCGGAAAAATGGGTCGAAATCATGGTAGAAAGCGAAAGTAGGTCTGATGGGAGTTTGGGTGCGACATGAGTTGTGGATCGTTAGATCATGGTGATCTACGATTGAGATATTTCGATGAGGTCATTTGGAGAATGGATGAAAAGCAAGTGAACGGGGTCACGATATAATAAGAGCCATTCGATCTCAGAGATCGACGGCTGGAATTAAAAGCGATGGCACGTTGCGGAGGGCAGTGGTAAGGCAGAAAACCGGTAATGGTTTTCGCGCGACGAAAAGGGGGGGAGGTAGTTTTTGCGTTTGGAACGCGATTCCACTCAGTGATTGACACTTGTATTTCCAAAAACAATTTTATCACGTAAAATTTGCGCACTATGGGAAGGGCTCAAAAATTACGCGATATCGTCCGCTAGCCGTCGGATGATGGGCGGTAGATCAGACGGTTGTGGGAAAGCACGATGGAGGATAAGGTGCGCGGGTGGAAAAAATGGTGGGCCCGGTTACGCCAGCACCTTTGTCGCGTGATGGAAAGGTTTGGGCTATCGGGTTAAGTCCCGACCGTTGTATTATTTGATCGGACGGTTGGGATTCAAAGGTGAGGTGGATTATTTGAACAAGGGGGAAAACGTCAGGTGAAAAACTTATAAATAAAAATGCGGATTCATGGAGAAATATGAGGAAAGGAGGGCTTAGGGATAAGCACTTGGGTGTGGTCCCATGGAGGGAAAAGGACTGGGGCTAGCGGGTGACTTTAATCCCTCAGGGGCTTAATACTTTAATGGAGCGGAAGATTGTTTTTTAGGCTTTTTGAAGGGATTTTGAGGGTTTTTTTGGCTTTCGGTAGATAAAAGAAAAGACTTTAAAACCAAATAAGGGGGACATATAAGGTTTTAAGGAGGTTTGGAGGATTTAGAGGTTAAATGAGGGTGTTTTTTGAGGGATTTTTTGAAAGAAACAAGGATGAAAAAGGGGGATTTTGTGGGAGTGAAAAGGAGAGAATGAAGGCCTTTTGAAAATAGTTTCTTTCACAAAACAGTAGGGCTCATCAATGGAAACAGCAGTGAAGATAATTTTGAAGGATAGAAGACACATGAAGGCTTCACGAATGATAGATTTTCAAAGAAAATGTTTCTCTTGAAGGCTCAGAAACATATTTAGCCACCTGTTTGCTTTGACAAATTATTATAGGTGGCTAACAGTGGCTCCACATGGGGATGGCATCTTCTTGAAGGTGTCAAGAATCTTAGATATAATCTTTGGAAGTAGGCTAGAGCCTGGTACTTTGACCATATTTTTCTTCTTTGATCAGCTGCTACATGAGTGGAAAGCATTATATCAGCAGAAATACTTCTCCAAACAACTACCTACCCATCCTACTGTCCTAACATTTTTTCTTCAAGGTGCATTTAGACTTGCAGACCTTCTTCATCATTATTTTTTATTGAAAGAAAAAACTAACCTAATTCTATCCTTATTCCTCCATCAGACCAGATTAAACAATTGGACTCATAGCTTCTCTACCTAAACTAATATCTACTAGGGTTAAACTGTCTGACATATTTTCATTCTCTACATTCTAAAACAGAAATTGAAACACAGCCAAACTAGGATTAGACTGTCTGATTTGCTGTGGGTCCATGACATAAAGACAAGCTGCACATGAACTAAAAATTTTGCAGAAAATTGAAACAAAATTATTGAAGGCTTGAAATTCCGAAAATTATGAGCATCCTTCCTTCTTCTTGTGACTCAGATTTTGAGCTTTTTAGAGTCACCTTTATTTCTTCATTCTAGCTCTGGTTTTGATCTTGTTAGAGCTGTTTCTTCTTCCTTTATTTGCTGGTTCAAGTTTTGAGTATGTTAGAACCAGCCTTTCACTTTCTCTGGCTCAGGTTTTGATCTAATTTGAGCCATTCTTTTGGGACTTCATAAGTTCAAGATTTGAGCTTGTCTGAACCTTTCTTCTTATTTTTATTTTTTTTATTTTTCCAAACAACACAAAGAAATGGTATTTATAATGGAAGTGAAAACTTTAAACTGAACTTTAGCAGAAGTAATGCTTGAGTATCCTTCCATTGACAGGACCCCCAAACAGATCTGTACCATCCAATTCTTGCAAAAAAATGCATTGGGACCAATGGAAGATTGAATGATGTAAGGGCCTTGCCATAAACTGTCAAACTTGCCATGCTTACCCTTATCCTCTCTCCTAGAGTCCCATTTGAGTACCTTGTCCCCGATCTTGAAATCACAGGCTTTTGTCCTTTTATCAAACAAATCTTTTATGTTCTCTTGCACTTTCTGATCTCTATTGTAGACTTCTTCCCTTGTTTGTTGGAGATGTATGGTCTGATTGATCCTCCTCACCATGTTTTCTTCTTCTGATTGTATTTCTTGGACCAATTTTATCACTAGTACTCCCAAACTGGTAGGGAATACTGGATCTGCTCCATAAACTAGCTGATAGGGAGACTTTCCAATGGATTTCTTTGTTGTCAATCTGTCTGCCCATAAATCATGCACCAGCTTATTATGCCATGATTTTTTATTGTCTTAAAGAAGCTTCTTGATGATGGTCACCAAACTTTTATTTGATGATTCTGCCAGCCCATTACCTTGAGGGTAATAAGCAGTAGAATGACCATGTGCAATCTGATACCTGTGGCAAAAATCAATCATATTTTTGGAACCAAATGCAGCAGCATTGTCAGTGATAATTTTCCTAGGGCATACAAATCTAGATAAGATATGGTCTTCAAGGAATTTTATGATAACTGAGTATGTGGCATTCCTAGAAGGGATGGCCTCTATCCATTTGGTGAAATAGTCAGTGGCTGTGAGTATCCATCTATGTTGGGCAGATGAAGCAGGATGGATTTCTCCAATGAATTCTAGGCCTCACTGTTGAAAATGAGCTTCAATAGTGATTGATTGTAAAGGTAGAGGAAGGAGTTTTCTTTTGCCCTCAACGATTTGGAATTTGTGGTAGGAAAATATCATTTTGTGGAAATCTTGGAATAGGGTAGGCCAGTAATAGCTAGCTCTAAGGATTTTATTGGTAGTGGTTTTCGAGTAGAGATGGCCTCCACACTCTCCTTCATGAAACTCATGCTTGATCTTATCTACATCAAATTTAGGCAAACATTTAAGCAATAAACCATTGGCATTTTTCCAATATAAACATTCATTTAAAATGCAATAATTTCTAGCTTTCAACTTTAAAAACCTTGCCTTTGTCTTAGATAAACCAGGAGGAGCATTTAGATTGATAAGCACATATAAGATATCAGCATACCAAGGTGAGTTTTGGAACTGTTCTTCAACAATTGGAGCTGGTAATCCTTCCTGTTCATCCAAAGAATCTACCATATTAATGTCAAGGGCTTGTAAGTTAGATTCAGCCATTAATTGTGCTAAGCCTTGACCCTTGATGAGTTTAGTGGGTTTGACTTCCAAATCATATTCTAGTTTCACAGCAATCCACTTGCCTCTTTTTCCATCTGGATCTTGTGACAAAATGTCTTTTACCACTATGTTAGTCACAAAGGCAATAATATGGGAATGTAAAATATACACTCTGAAATCCTTCAAGGCCTTTACCAAAGCATAGGCCTGCTTTTCCATGATATTATATTTCAGAGGTGCATCTCTTAATGCCTTGCTGAAAATTGCAATTGGCTGCTCTTGTCCTTCTGGATTTTTCTGCAATAGGATAGTAGCCATAGTATGCTCTGATGCAAATGAGAATATAAGGAAATATTTTGTAAAATATAGACTGATAAGAACTGGTGCTTGGGTGAGTGCATGTTTTACCAGTTCAAAATATTTCTTGGCTTCTAGAGTCCATTTAACTCCTACTTCTTTCTTTAGCATGTTTTTCATGTTCCTAAAGAGTTCTGCTAGGTTGGGTATAAACCTCCTCAAGAAATTAATCTTCCCAATAAAGGATTGCAACTCTTTGGTGTTTCTAGGGTGACCGATTTACAATATACCCTCAACCCTTTTTGGATCTATTTTAATCCCCTTTTTAGATATGATATGACCAAGAATTTACCTTCCTGGAGACCAAACATTGTCTTTTTGGGATTTAAATATAGCCCAAACCTTCCGCATTTCTCAAAGACTTTTCTCAAATGTTTAAGGTGCTTTTCATCAGTTTTGGAATAAAATATAATGTCCTCAAGGTAAATTACAATGAAGTGACCTATTTCTTCTGAGAATGCAATGTCCATGGCCCTTTGAATGGTGGCACCAGTATTCATTAATCCAAAAGGCATTTTCACATACATGAAAGTGCCCCAAGGAGTTTTGAAGGTTGTTTTGAGTTGATCCTTTGGGAGTACTAAGACCTAGTTGTACCCTGAAAATCCATCTAGCAGTGAAATCCTCCTAGAACCAACTACCCTTTGTAGGATGTGTTCCATCTTGGGTAAGCGGTAATTGTCTTTTAGTGAGGATCTGTTTAAGTTTCTAAAATTGATACACAGCCTAATTTCTCCTATATTTTTCCTTATAGCCACATGGTTAGATACCCAATCCGAAAACCTCACAGGGACTATGATTCCAGCCTCATACATTTTCTTAATTTCTTTTTCTACCAGGGGTAACTGTACAGGGTTTATTCTGCGCAGCTTTTGCCTAAAAGGTTTCTGGTTTTCTTTCAATGGGATCTTATGCTGGATGATCTCTGTGTCATAGGCCTTCAAATCTTCATAGCTCCAAGAAAAAACATCAACAAAATATTTAAATAAATCAACGTATTTCTGTTTGATATGTGCTGGCAAGGTTTTAGATAATTTAATCATTTTAGGCTTGTCCTTTCTGCCTATATTGCATTCTTCAACATCAAATTCAGTGGGTTCTATAGTGGGCTTCTTTGCCACATCATTAAAATAAAAATGGTCCTCAAGGGGTGCTAGTCCTCTGGGTATGCTTTTGTCTTTGGACTGCAATACATCTATGTCTTCTTTATCTGTGTTCATGTATTCCTCTGTTTGCTTTTCAAATTCTCTGGTCAGCATGTTTATTTCTGCAGCAAGGAATGGTTTTTCTTCATCAAGGGGCTCTTTATCTAAACTGTCTTCACTGAGCTTAAAGTTTTAATCAGGTAATTCAAACTCATTCCGGGAAAGTAGGAAATCCTCTATCTATTTCTCACCCTCAAAGACCTGCCAATATTTTTCATTATTTGGTACTGCTGGTCTATATTTTGTCTGAACAATGAGTTGTTTATCATTAAGTGGTTGTTGATAAGAACTAGCAGCACAGACCAATCCATTTGCACGTATGTTTTGACTTCTACGGACAAACATAAGCTCATATTTTATGAATGTTTTCAACAGATCCATGGCATCATTCCTATATGCCCTTAACCTAGGATTTTTGGCAGTGTACTCTCCATTTATTTGTTTGATGACCAGTTCTGAGTCTCCATGGACCACTATCCTCTTGGCTCCTAGTTTTTTCAATAGATGTAGTCCTAAGAGGAGAGCTTCATACTCTGCTATGTTGTTTGTGCATTTAAAGTTTAGCTTGAAGGCATGACTCTTAGCGTAATTGTTTTCAGTATTGTGCAACCTTACCCCGGCTCCTACATTCCTTTTAGTGCAAGACCCATCAAAGCTTATGTTCCATAAGGGATTGTTTGCAGATTTGTTATCAATTTCACCCTTAATGTCTTCTTTTTTCTTGAGGTTAGCAGGCTGATTGGTAATATGATCTCTACAGTCTTGGTTCTGATTTCCTAATTCTGCAAACTGTTCCAATGTTTCTCCCTTGTTTTCCTCTATATCCAGAGCTGCCATTATGTTTAGATTTGTGGGCTCTACTCTACTGTTTGATTTTTTGTTCTCTAGCTCTTGCTCATCTGTAAACTCATCATTTTAAAGGATAAAAGAGTCTAGGTCTGTATGGACAGAGTAAAGAGGGGAATTTTCTGGTTTCTCTGGGCTTCTTACCATAAATTTCATGTGTGATTCCCTATATAGTATTCTAAGCTAGCTGAAAATAGGGATAGTGGCATATGTCATGTCCATTTGCATTGTGCCCTGTAGCGTAGCACCCCATGATCTTGACAGCAACATGCCATACTTGGGAGGTACATCAGCCACTACAACATCCATCACCATGCACTTAGCTAGGATTTGGGTCAAATTTACACAGAGATCTTTGATCAGGCCCAAACACTTCACTCTGCTAGAGTCAAAAGAATATAAATCCTAATATGGTCTGGTTATCTCTAGGCCTAATTTTTCCATGATCACTTTTGGCATGAGGTTGTGTGAAGCCCCTGATTCATGCATAGCATTATGTAGGATTTTTTCATGGATATTTAGACTGACATAGAAAGGAGGCACTACTCCTTCCTGAAATCTCCCTTCAATTTTTGGGCCAAACAAGAGAGTTGGTTGATCATCATTCAAGTTGACAGAGTCACTATTTTATCCTAATTTTAAGGCTTTCAAAATTTGACATTTATATACATCTTGGGTGGCCAACTCAGTGAGAGGGATAGAAATTTTAATTTTGGAAATTTCACTTTCCATATTGAAAGGAGATTGGTTCTTTGAAAGGTTCGATTCTGTTTTGTTGGTCACTGTTTTATTGGAAAAATAAACTTGATGATTTTCACTATGTACATTGGTTGAAACTGTTTTTTCAGGAGCATTAGCTATAATGCTAGTTCTGCTGGTTTCTAGTCTTGGTTTATCAATGGTTTGGATGTCTTTGTCCTTGTTTTTGCCAAAACCCTCAGCTGCTGTTTTGATGCTTTCAGCAGTCCCTTTAGGAGTCTTTTCAGGTTTCTTCTTAATAGTGATTTTAGAGGTTTTTGGTTTGGGAGCTTCTGGGTTCTTCTTACTTCTGAGATCATATTTTTCTCGAACCTGCATGATGGCATTCTCGAATCCTAACCTATAGTCTTCAGATTCTAACCCTTCCTCATTCCACTGTGTGTATGAGGTCTGGTTGTCTCTTGTGAAAAAGGTGTGATCTTGGTTATCCACTTCCACCATGTTTATAATAGTTCCCTTTGATTCTTCTATTATTCCCTCATCCTCATCAAGGAGATTTTCTTGGAATTAAGGTATGATTTTTTGGTTAGAATCCCTTTATCTATTGGGAGGAGTGTTTCTCCTAAATTTTTGGTTCTGGTTTTGAGACTGATTTCTATTCTGATTATTGGCTTGGACAACCATTTTCTCCATCATCCTTTCTAGCCTCTCCATGTTTTTGGCTAGATTATCAAATTTGGAATCAGATGTAGAAGCTGTGGTGTCTTCCCTATAGGTTACCTTCTTTTCAGCCATCATCCTTGCTCTTTTTTCAATTAAGTTTGCTTCTACACTCACGGCTCCCTTCTGCATGTCTTCTAGAGTTGAATAGTTTCTCTCCCTTAGTTGATAGGCCATATCAGCATCGAAACCTTCAGGGTATTTCACTAAGGCCAATCCTTAGGGAGGTTTCATGTGGGGTGGAAGAGCATTGTAGACATTGTTAAACTTGGTGGAGTAATCATGAACGCTCTCTCCCTGATTTCTTTTAAGACCTTTATACTATACTAATATTTATAGAGGGTTGCTTTTGATTTCCCATTTTTTTATGAAAGCTTGATGTAAGGAGGGAAGGTCATTGATGCTATTGGGAGTTAAGCCTTTACAACACTTTTTTACTTCTCCTCCTAAACTTTGAGCAAATATTCTCATCTTAATAGTCTCATCTTCTATTTCCATATAATCAAAAGCATCTTCCATCCTATCTATATGTTGTTGAGCTGTGGTAGATTCTTTTCCAATGAAATGGGGGATTTTAGACTGATAGTCATTGGGTAAAGGAACCAGAGGCTGTGGCAACACTAGGGGAGCATACCATGCTGCCATGATAGTGTTTTGTGGGGGGAAAGGAGTGTCTTGGATAGCAGGTATGTGGATGACAGAAACTCTTGGACCAACCACAGACTCTTGAGCAGACTTAAGGTGAGAGAGACCCAAGTTATGAATGAGGTGGATGTCGGGAGGTGTTGATGGAGGGGTTCTTCTTTCACTAATATGTTGACCACTGTGCGGTGGTGAACTTGGAGGCTCAAAGTCTGTCTGATATATACCACTGAATGACTTAGTTCTTGGTAAATTACTTGGTAAATCTAAATCAACTTGGGTATCTGATAGAGCTGCAAGGTTTTCAGGTGTTGAGTTAGCTCTATGAATGGGTCTGACATTAGTTGGATCCCTAGATGTGAGAGATTTCCAAAGAATACTTTCTGGATTGTCAACTATTTTAGGAGGATTTGGATCAGGATAAGCTCTAGTATGGATTTTCCTTGAAGCCAGTATGTTAAGTTTTCAGACTCAACAAAGAAATTTAGCCAGGTATAACAATCTTTTAAGAGGAAAATTATCCTTAAAGAAAGAAGCTTAATCCTATGTGTTTCCTTTAGTATGGATGATGTTGTGATGAAACTGGTCTCCCAGTGGAGTCTTTTGAAAACGGAGATAATCAGCAGGCCTACTGATCATCAGTGGAGTCTTTTGGTCATTTAGGAACTGTGGAGTCGCCAGGAGGAGGGTTTAAAATGTTTTGAAGTAGGCTGCTATCCACCATTAGCAATCTATACCAAATAGAGGCTAACTGGTCCTCTGAGCTCTCAAAGATGTCTAATATAACTGTCTACTCAGAGTATCCCCAGTGCAGTCGCCATTATGTTGGTGTTCTTGTGATTTGGCAGATTTGGCAATACCAAATGACAAGACAAAATCAAACCACTTTGGGATCTCAGGATCTAGCCCTCCTAGATCCAAAGAGGGATCTCTCTATAAAGGTAAAGAAATGTATATCTTTGATGTTCAATTTAAGGTGTTAGGCTAGTTATAGGGCACAAGGGTTTTTGTTTTGTTTGTTTGGTTGGGAAACATGAAAGAAGGGTTTAGTGTAAGGTAAAGGAAATGAGTAGTGAAGGATTTTCGTCCATGGGGAGATAATTCAAAGAGAACACAATTCCATTGGGCAATGGGGTCATAAAAGGGTTTACTTGCAATTTAAATATCCAAGGCTTCCAAGGGGCTATTCATCTAAAACAGAGGATCTCCTAAGATGATAGTATGGGATGAAACATTAAGGAAATGAATGGGAATGACAAGGAAAACCTTCCAAGGTGACCACTTCAGAGTAAGTCAAGGGACAGGGCATACCTTATACCTCTATGATCAAAACTCCTGATGAGGTTAACTCCGAAGACAACAATCCAGTAGTCCTCCTAACTACTTTCAGAAAATAGAAAACACTTAAGTTCAAACACAGAGTGAAGTCTAAGATCGGAGAAAGACTTTTAACCTTCTCTGCTTTTGGCATTCAACTCAAAGGGATCTTTGAAAGGCTAACTATTGGAAAAAGGAACCTAGGGGACAGGGCTAACTCTAAATCTCCCTGTTTCCTAATTCTTTCAGCTAAAACCAAACAAGAACATCCAAGAAAAATTTTTTGAATTCATACATCAGTAATCATGGACAAACCAACTTCTATATTGGTTAAATTATGTTGAATTTGTTCTAAGATACACAATTAGTTGAAAACATTAAAGATAAGAAAATCCAGGAAGCATTAGGGTACTTGCAGCAGTATATCCTAAGCTAAAATTACTGCTTCTTATTAGAGAAAATAAAACATGATGTATAACATAGGGAAAACAATAGCAAAGAAGGAACACATCACCACTGATTTAGATCAGGATCCAATGAACATGCTTGTCATATTAGAAGAGAAAAACCAGTCACATACATTCTTTTCCAATAGCTTGATATCATCCAGAAATCATCTCCCAGCCTATTTACCACTACTACTCACAAAACTCTAACTCAGTAAAACAACTTACAATCAGTGATTTTCCAATAACCAACCAACGTTTACAATGTATTTATCATGGGTTCTTATAGGAGAATGAGTGATAGTAGTGGTAGATAGGATTTAAATGATTCAGTAAAAATAGAGGGAGAAGTGTTTTCGAAGCCCATTCTGTTTAATATATTTTCATTAACTTTCAGTACCCTTTAGATGAATTAAGAGTCTTCGTCAGATTGATAATAACTCCAAGGGTATTTTCTTGGAGGTACTTTCCTGGTTGTAGTACTCTGTTTTATCCTCTATGACAAGTAAGGTGAAGATTGTCTTGCAGGTCTTCCATGCCTTCGTAACTACTGTCCTGATAGTTTTAAGGACTCTCTGTCAGTGTAATAATTGTTATGGTGCTTGAAGGATAATGGAGTAGGTCATGTGGCTAGTCTTTTCTTGGAGAAAGAAAATTCTGCTGATATTAAATCACTTGATATAACTTCTTTGAAACACTGATATAACCTATTTATTTTATGGTTTGAGCTTTATTAAAATTTCTTCATTGTCCTTAGCTATGAATTAGATACTTAAGTCTTCAATATCGTGCACTAATCCCTTTGATCTTCCTTTGATACTCTTTTGACTTCTGCTAGCCTGTTTGTGTGAATATACAGGTTACAAAGGCGCTGGAGGGTTTATGTCAGGGTTAATACCACGATCTTCAATAAAACATGTTTTAAAACTTCTTACTGGTGTCTTCTACGATCTTCAGCTCTGAGATAATCTCTCAGCACTATATGTCACTATGACTGTGACTGTGGAGACAGTGTGAATTCACCATGCTTCGAAACCTGCAAAAAATGAAAAACTCATTATAAAAACCAGCGGGAGTGGGGAAGATTGCTTCAGAGGCTCATGAGGATGGAGGAGAAGTGATGTAAAATGTGAGCGCAGCGGAAAATGTGACAAAAAACCAGTAAGAGCAGCTAACAGGTGCAGATGGAGGTTTGGGTGCGAGGATGAACGTGGACCGTTAGATGAGGACAATCAACGGTGGGTATTTGTTGATGAAGTCATTTGGGAGAATGGATGAATGGAAAGCAATTTGGGTTGCAATATAACACAATCCATTCGATATCAGAGATCGATAGCCGATATTAAAAGAGAAATTACGTTGTGGAGGGTAGGCGGTATGGCGGAAACCGAGAATGGTTTTCGCAAAATAAAATGGGGGAGAGGCAGTATTCACTTTTGGAATGCGATTCGATACAGGATCTGATGCGTATCCCTCCCAATACTGCCCATTTCGCAAAATTTTGGAATGTTAACTCTTGGGCATAAAAAATTTTCAATATGGAGTGTCAGTCGTCAGATGATGAGCGGCAGATCCAACGGCGTGGATCGCACGCGATGGGCAGCAACGTGTGCGGGTGGAACAGGCTGTGGGCCTGGGAAGAGATGTGACCTTCTTTGTCGTAGGGTGAACAGCAGGTTTAGTGTGAACCGTCCGATCTCTGGAATGAACGTTGGAGATTTAAAGGTGAAGCGGAAGATATATGTAAATTTGAATGGATGTTGTATGGGAGGAGGGTCGTTGATCACCGTTAGATCTACGGGATCAACGGTAGAGGTTGCATCGGGAAATAAACGTCGGGCGAAAAATTTGTAAAGGAAAAGGTGCATTCACGAAGAAATATGAGGAGAGGAGGGCTTAGGGATAAGTGCTTGGGTGTGGTCCCATGGAGGGAAAGAACCAGGGCTAGCGGGTGACTTAAGCCCTCGGGGGCTTAATCCCTTTATAGAGCGGAAGACTTGCTTTTAGGCCAAAATGAAGGTTTTTCAAGGCTTTCTTTGGCTTTCGGTAAAAGAGAAAAGGGGTGCTTTAAACCTATAAAAGGGATTTTTAGAGGTTTAAATTGATTTTGGAGGCTTTTAAAGGGAAATGGAGGGTTAAAGGATGAAAAGAATTTTTTATGAAAGTGGGGGAAAAAGTGAAAATAGGCAGTTTCAAAGGCCTTTTGGAATAGCTTTCTTTAGTGAATTAGCATGATTTCAAGATGGAAACAGCAATGAAGATAATTTTTAAGGATAAGGACATCACAAGGCTTCAAGGATGGTAAATTTTCAAAGGAAATTTTCACTTGAAGGCTTGAACACCAATTTAGCCACCTGTTTGCTCTGAGAAATTATTATAGGTGGCTAACAGTGTGAGTAGTCGGGGACACTAAGGAGTGGGGCTGAAAAAAGTGCATGTTTTAAAGCGTCAAATGACCATTGAGCTTGGTCATCCCACAAATATAGTGTTCCCTTCTGTGGAGCTATAAAAAGGGTCTCTTTCACCTCTAATTACCTCACATTAATATGTCAATCCGGGAGCGTTTTGTTATTACAAAGAGTGACTCAATCCGAGGCTATCATTTATCAGAGTAATGCTAGTAGTACAGTGCTTAAGAAATACAAGAGTAAACGGATGCTTATCTATAACTAAATAACTTCAAAGAATAAATCACACACTCAGAAAACTCAACGGCTTATCAGTCAAGGGTTCGGCAGTGACAACCCATCCCTTCGGAAACTGATGGAAAGGAAACTAGAGCATAATCCTAGGAGCTAGACAGTGACTGCCACTGCTCACTACAGCCTTAGATCATCTCTCACACCAAACCAACAACTGCAAGTAAATGGAACAGCAAAGCGAATAAAGGATTGAACAGCAATTCTGGAATAGAACAGCAAGTCTAAAATGGAACAGCAATTAAATAACTAAGTCCCGCGGGTTATAACCGATTAACTCAAATACTCTCTATGCAATCAAATAACATTCTTTCACTCTAAAGGAAATTCACACGAATCACACTAAAGGAACAGCAACAACGATTAATGAATTATGGAACAGTACTGATGAATTAGAAACGCACACAACACGAACGTTTAATATAACAGCTCTGTAACATAACAGTAAGAACATGCAATGAACTCTTGAAAGGATTAATAACTTGGTGCGGAGTCAACACACAATTCTATCTGCAAAAACTTCAATGATTCAATCTTTAACAGAGCATGTAATATGAACTTATAAAACACACCGAATTACCAAATACAATGATAAACAAACCACACAGAAATAAAGCCGTAATGGTACAGAAGCAAGTGTCCTTCGGGGCCGGGCCCTTAGCCTCCAAGGATACACCGCTTGAAGTTAATCCAGTCGCAGAGATGAAATAATCACCAAACTTTCATTAATGCATCGGTCAAAAATACATTGAACCAGTTCTCAACGAAACTTAATAATCAAAGCTGATGTTTTACAGAAATTACATAAAAGCGTATCCTTCATCTCTACATCTATCCTCCCTCAAGCTAACAGTGCTGTTTCTTTATATAAAGACGACGGCGGAGATGTCCAAGTGACAAGGTAAATAAAGCAGCGATCCCTCAGGATCGAAGATCCTGAGGGATTCGCCAAACTGTTTAACTCTTCATCCTGTCTTTTCTTTTGCGCTGAGCTGGTGTATTCTCCTTCTTTTCCGAGCCGATTTGCTTTGATCTGTTTATCTTTGTTTGCGTTCGGTTCTCGTCCAGAGGGACAGCAGTTATCTCAACTTTGTCCTTTCCTTTGGAACGGCAATCCCTCGTTTTCTCCTTTTCCTATATATAAAATAACCATTATCAGTGGCTAAGTCTTGCATATCAATTCTCACATGTTTTGTTATAGTTCCTTATTACTTTCCAAATTCATGACACAAAAAGGTTCACAAATTCTATTAAAAAGCCACTGAAATAATGATCAAAAGCATACCTTTTTAGTACTCCACACACCCCCCTGCTTACCTTGTTTCGTGTCCTCATGAAAACATTGTAGTTGACATGCAATGCAGTGAGAGAATATGCTAGAGAAGGAGTCTCATGCGGAGGCCTACAACCATGTTGAGTAATTAGATAGTCAAAGAACTGACCTGTTTGCCCCTCAGGCATATCATACAGGGCCTGGTATCCGGGTGCAGGGTGCCAAATAATTGGAGTGCGAAATCTATATCCTAACCAGGATGATCCTGATTTCATAATGGTCTCGCCATAGAGGTTCAAACGGACGGCAGCTAACTCAAAGTTCTCATACTTAAATGGTTCCCTGAGCTGAATGTTTGGATCAGAGATTCGGTATCGAAATTTGGCTGCATTAATGGCCAAGTCTTTGATGGAAAGAAAATACTCTAAACTCTCTTGAATGAGTGCCTCATGCATGGGTCCTAATGTTTCAATGGCACCAGGAGCCTTTATAAGATATCTATGAGCTTTCCACAACTGTACTAGGTTCCTAGGCTCAGCCCTAACCCATAAATCTAGACCATTTTCCTGACCCTGGAAAGTGTCATAGGCTTTGAGCCACTTAATCTGATTAACCCCGAATGAAATGAATGCTTGGAATTGGATGTCTCCAATGAAAGGGCCAGGGTTTAATTCAGTCTCCTGACTTAACACAAGGTCGTGAAAATAGAGTTCACACAACAATCTCTGGACTTTCACTCCATAATGTTTACAGCAGTCTATAAAGTCATTGACGGTGTTAATTTGCATAGGGGTGCCTGCTTTAACAGCTTTTATTTTTAATTGTAAATACCGTTCTAATAAAAACAGAGCATAGTTTTTAGCAGGAGCCCTACATGCTAAAACATCATTGTATAAAGAACACAAGTCATTCATCTGTTTGATAACATTATTTAGTCTACTGGTTACCTGTGCAACATCCTCTTGTTCCTTTTTCCAACCTTCAAAGGCCTGGCTTTTGGATTGACTGACGTCCCTTAATTGCTGCTGTAACTCTTCATATTTTTCTCGGGGAACCGTTTGCTCTCTAAGCTGTTCGACTTCTTGCTGGGCTTGCTTCACCATCTTATGCAAGGTTTTCGTTTTCGGATCTTTTTTCCATAGGTCAGTGGAGGCCGGGAGTTTTACCTGAACTTTCTTATTATGCTGTTTGGAGTTCAGAACCCTTATTACCCCTGAGGGTGGTGCCTCTGTCTGAATTTTCTTGTCACTGACCCTTATATCATCCTTTTCTTTTTTAACGCGAACACTCGTCTGTTCTTCAGCATCATTTGGAACGGCAGCTGGATTCTCAGTAGGGTTTTGAACAACAGGCCGCTTGTTGGCCTTCTTTTTCCTTCCTCTGGTCTTTCTTACCTTCTGGTTCTTTTTCAGAATCCTAATTTGTTGTCTGAGCTGGGTTATCGTATTCAAAAATTTATTCCGTTCCCTCTGCAACTTCTTAATTTCCAATGTTTCATTCGAAGGAACAGCAGTCTGTCTGCTACGGACTGGATCATGACTAGTTGCTAAATCTTCCTCTCTGTTCTTCTTCATCGCACGTCTCAATGTCTGGGGCAGGAACCCCGACTCCGTTCGTCGTCCTACTTCCTCTAGAATTTCTTCTTGTGACCTGGGAACAGATTGTTCCCGTTCAGTATTTTCCTCCTCTTCATCATGAACATGCATGTTTTCTTCTTGGGGTTTGTCGTGGGGGTCCTCTGAACTAGAAGGTTGGCCATACTTACTCATATTGGCTAGGACTGCGGCCAAGTCATCATCTCCCAGTAGGTCTTGTAATGGGCTATCTTCCCGCTGTCCCATTTCTTCCTCCTGTTCAGTTTCTGCTTCCATATCTGTTCCCGAAGGCTCGGCTGCTTCTTCTTCGGGTTGCTCATCTTCAATTATCACTGGTTGGCTGGTGCTCCCCTGAAGCTTTTCCAGCCTTCCTCTTATCCGAGCCAACCGGGCTGACTTTCTGGGCTTATCTATGCTTCCTCTCATCTGAGCTAACCGAGCTGATTTTATGGGTTCCTCTGGTTGCTCGGGTGAGTCAATGGCATGATTGCGCTTTGCCGATTCTTGATGTATCTCTGGTTGTTCTGATGTACTAGCAACATGTTCTCTGCGTTTTGCCGGACACTTTGGTGTGCTTATAGAATGTCTGCGTTTTGGGGATGGCTCTGTCAATCCCCCCTCAATCGTTGCAATCAGCTCTTCCCAGCTGCTCTGCTGCTGGGTGAGACCATAACTAACAACTAGTCGTATCAACCCATGGTGACTAACGACTGACTCTACGTGCTGTGCCTTCTTCATACTTTGTGCAACATCATGCAGTAAGGAGTTCAGGAGTGCAGGTAAATTTACAGAGCATCTATGCTTTAAAACAGCTAAAAGTTTAAGATGTCGTGGTCTTACCACGTCTTTCCTTCCTTCGCAGGTAATGTAACTCTGCACTGTTCTTGCTAGCTCCGTCCAGGGTTCTCCTAGGGTTGCTGGCAGAACGCCCTTCCCCTTAATTGTCAAATTCTGACCTTCATCTTGGAAAATTTCCATGACCTTCTGTAATCGTTCCTTTTTTAATGTCCATACCGGTCCGATGGCTGGTAGTCCAGAAACTTCTGCAATTATGTCATCAGTGACCGGTATTCGCTTCCCCCTTACTGTGGAGTGATCATCCTGTAAATTCTGCAAAAATTCCATCGCTACTGTTTCATTGGACACCTGTAGGCGATTGAAATAATTCAACCATCCTGCTCTTTCCAGGATCTCCCGGGCAGCAGCGGAGATCGTCAGCTGTTGAGGCTCACTTCGAATTGCCCTTCCTCCCATAGTTTCACTGTAGATTCTAAATGGAACGGCAACTACGTTTTCTGTTTGAAACACAGAGAGGGTGAAAATCACAAGGTTTCGAAAAAAACACAGAGTATGCAACAGTGCAACAGAAAGCAACTTGTGACAAAAATAGAAATGCCATGCCGTTAAACCATGCCAAACCGTCGTATACTAGCTTTTCCGAATGGTAAGTTGACACGTAATACAGGGAATGATGAGGTGAACCTCCCCCCCCCCGCAATGTGATAGGCTGTCCCAGCCGGCAAATAAAGGAGCGGCACCCGGTCTGCAATCAAGTCAGAAAGGAACAGCATATGGAATTATGCCATGTTGAAAAGGACAACGAATTACCGAAATCGAGGCGGAGAATTGATCACGTATTATATAAGAGGCTGCTGTGTTATGATATGAGGCTAGTGGATAAGACAGGTATCGTACTTGCCAAATCTCAAGTGGTCATGGTCACTTCCGTTGCCATGATTGGTAATGATAAATGTTCATGCGATGTATAAATCGGGAAATGACATATGATTAGTTCCTAGGAGATAAGAAACAAAAGAATATTAGTATCTTTACCCATTGGTGTAAGCAAGGTGACTTCAATACCATTAACATTACTCTGATGCCAACAGGTGTCCATAACCTTGGCAAAGTTGTTTTTTTTACCCTCGGAACCATAATCCTTTGTGTATACTTAGGAATGTTGTTATGTCAAAATGTAGACCATTATGCTGGCTTGGTGACCAGTTAACCATAATGCCATTCACGAGGAAGGAGCGAAACGTGGGCAGGCCGGCTCGTAATGAGACCTCCTATTCCAAGGTTTGTTTGTTGGATATACCTTTTGGACCATATCCCTGGTGTGGTGGCCAGAATGGGAATGCCACTTCACTGCCATCCTCATGATCATGGTAGGCTGGCTCTCGATGAGACCCCCTATCCTGCATTTGACACTTGACATATCATGTTCACATATTTTTTCTTTTTCATAGAATATTTTTCCTTATTTATACACAAAGGGTGGTTCAACACTCCTTAAGAGTAGGAATGGTGGAAGAAGTCTTATTATCTCAATAGGAAGATATAAACTCTTTGCTCTTATTCCCAAGTGCTAATAAAAAGTTTAAGGGAATCAGCATGATAAAGATAACCAATCAGGGCAAAATTAGTAAACCATGTCAACAAAAGGTAAGAAATAAGTATGTCCTTCCATTTGTCCTCTTATTAATGCAGAGCCTTATAGATATAGCGATTTATGGTTTGCATATTTCGGTATGTTGTGATTTTATATTTCATTGCACAAATACATAGCTGTATCTTAAAGACTAGAAAGAAGACGGGCAAGAAGCATCCTCAATTTAGATCAGCAAAAGAATAAGTTGTTTCACAAGGAGAGCAAAAGTATGCGAGTGGTGTTCCTTTGAAAAAGAAACAACAACGGATGATAAAAAACAGCAAAAATGCAAATGCCGTTCCTTTGGGAAAAAGGAACAGCAAAAATAAAAATACTATAAAAACACTCAAAATGCCATTCCTTTGAAAAAGGAACAACAATAATAAAAGAATGTTGTTTCTTTGAAGAAAGAGAACAGTGGTAACCAAAAGGAACAACGGAAAATGTAACAATGTCGTTCCTTTGAAAAAGGAACAGCAGAGATCCCGAATGTTGTTCCTTTAGAAAAGGAACAACAAAACAAGCGAAACCAACATCATACAAAAACACGCATATGCTATCTTTAGAAGAGCAAAAATCAAACTTTATGAAAGAAAAGGAACAGCAAAAATGACAAGAAAATATTTAATTCAAACTTATGTACAAGAACCACTCAAAAAAACAAGAACTTATGTACAAATTGCAAAAAGAAATGAACCCTTAATGAATTACAAGTGAGGAAGATTTCTCTTCCTCTCCTAAGATCTCCATATCAGTGTCTCGGCGTAGCTGCTGGTAGAAGGATTCCCGAGTGAGTGGTTTACGATAGAGACGGACTCGGTGGCCATTTACTTTGAATGCATATCCAGAACCGTCAATGGTGATTAGAGTAAGGGTTCCGTTGTCATGCACCTTCTGGATTTCGTATGGTCCCAACCATCGAGTCCGAAGTTTTCCAGGGAAGTCCTGAAACCGAGAATCGTATAACAGAGCCCAGTCTCCCTCGTGGAAGACTTTGTTCTTGATGAGCGCATCATGCCATTTGGCTCGCTGGTGTTGAATTAATGTTGTATTTTGTAGTGCAGAGAGCCGAATTTCGTCTAATTCATTGATCTGCTGTAGTCGATTGAGTTGTGCCTCAGTTAAATCTAGGCCAACTTCCTGTGTTGTTCGCAGTGTTTGGATTTCGAATTCTATGGGAAAAATAGGTTGTTTTCCAAACACTAGTTGATAAGGTGAGTAACCAGTGGTGCTCCTCCATGTGGTTCGATAGGCCCAGAGTGCTTCAGGTAGTCGGGTAGCCCAGTCACGCCTATGTGATGCAATAGTTTTCGTTAGGATTGATTCTATTATCTTATTGCTACTTACTACCTGCCCATTCGCCTGTGGGTGATATGGAGTAGTGATCTTATGCTGGACATGATAATTGTTAAGTGTTGCAGCTAATTTATGCCCAACAAATTGTGGTCCTCCATCTGTAATTATTTCCCTAGGAAGGCCATAACGAACAAACAAAAGGAACAAGAACTGTATGACAGAGTCCTCTGTGGCTCTTGGTAATGCTTCTGCCTCAACCCATTTGGTGACATATTCTGTTGCCACCAAAATATATGTTTTCTGATTTGATGAAGGGTTGATGGGTCCAACGAAATCCAGAGCCCACCGCTCGAATGGTTCGATGACTAACCGTGGTTTCAGAGGCATCTCATCAGCTTGACCAGGTCGTCCTGCTCGCTGGCAACTGTCACAGGCTTGGACAAACTTCTTTGCATCTTTGAAGATCGTAGGCCAGTAATATCCTGTCTGCAATACTTTATGTCCAGTCCTACGCTCAGCAAAGTGCCCCCCACACGGTCCATCGTGACAGGCTTTTAGGATGTCAAAGATTTCATCCTCTCTAACACATCGCCTGATATGCATGTCTGCTCTTGTGTGAAACAAATAGCCTCCAATCCACGAAAATCGAGAACTTTTCTGAATGATCTGCTTGCGCTCATTAGGAGTTAAATGTTTTGGTAATTTACCTACTGCGAGGTAGTTGGCAACATCAACATACCAGGGTGTTTTAACGGCAACAGCAAACAGGTGCTCATCCGGAAATTGATCTTCAACTGCTGCTGCATCGCTTGATTTTGGTATTCTCGAAAGAAAATCGGCTACAGGGTTTTCTTTGCCAGGGCGGTCCTTGATTGTGATGTCGAATTCCTGTAATAAGATTAACCATCGAGTTACTCTGGCATTTGTGACAGGCTTATTTGCTAAATATTTTATAGCAGAATGGTCTGTATACAAGATAACAGGATAGCCTGTAATATAATGTCTAAATTTATTGATAGCATGTATTACAGCTAGGAATTCTTTTTCAGTAACAGTGTAATTCAATTCAGCAGGGGATAAATTTTTGCTGATGTAATAGATAGCATATGGTTTTTTATCCTCTTCCTGCCCAAGGACTGCGCCAATGGCTGTATCTGAGGCATCAGATGATATTTGGAATGGTAGGTCCCAGTTTGGTCCTCGAAGGACTGGGGCTGTGGATACAAGCTTCTTTAGATCCTCGAAAGCACGGTCACATTTGTCTGTCCAAATAAAATCAACGTTACCAGTCAGTGCATATAAAGGAGCAGCAATGTGCGAATAATGCTCTATGAATCGTCTATAATAACCGGAAAATCCAAGAAAGCTGCGTACCTCTGTTTGAGTAGTGGGGGTAGGAATAAGCAAAAGTATTTGGATTTTGGCCGGGTCTACCTGAATGCCGGCTGCTGAGACATAGTGTCCTAGGATAAGTCCTTCAGTCATCATCAAGAAACATTTTTCGTTGCTTAAGCAAAGCCTGGTAACAATGCAGCGTTGTAGGAATTTTTCTAGGGTGTCTAGAGCTGGATAAAAATCATCTCCATATGGTGTAAGGATAGCCCTCTGAAATGTGGCAGGAGCATTACATAGGCCAAAAGGTAAAACTCGATAGGCAAATGTTCCCCAGGGACAAGTAAAAGTAGTTTTATCCTAGTCTTCAGGGGCAATCTGAATCTGATTGTATCCACTGAAGCCATCCAGGAAAGAAAAGAACTTCTTCCCTGCTAAAGTATCCAATACTTGATCTATGAAAGGAAGAGGAAAATGATCTTTTTGTGTTGCCTTGTTTAGTTCCCTATAATCCACACAAATTCTCCATTTCCCGTTCTTTTTTGGTACCACCACAAGCGGAGAGACCCATTTACTATCGTAAATAGGGTATATAAAATTCACATCTAAAAGCTTCTGAAGTTCAGTTTTTACGACATCTTTTAGATGAGGGTTAAGTCTCCTTTGCGGCTGACGCACAGGTCTGGCATCTTTTTCTATATAAATGTGGTGTGTACATAATTGGGGATCGATTCCTTTCATATCAGGGTAGTCCCATGCAAATGCTTCTTGATATTTTGTTAACAAATGGATGAGCTTTGTTTCTTGTTCAGGTGTGAGATTAGCATTGATGTTTAAAGTTTTCCCCGGTGCAATTTCCACAGTTTTACTATTTGCAACAGAAGTAACAGGTATCGTTTGGTCATGAATATCTTTCAGGGGATCTTCTTCCAATTCATTATCAAATGCCGCTTCTATCATGTGACACTGTGTGCGAGGTTCAGTTTGAGTAATGAAATTATTAATGGCATCGTCTTCTGTTTGATCTTTGAAATCGAGTGCCTCTTGTATAGTTAATGGAGATCTGATGTTATCAGTAAGGTATGATACAGGGTGTTTATTAGTTTTAATCATTGTGACACTTGGCTGCGCCGGAGGATATAGAACTAAATTTTTGCTATTCGGTCCTCTGGTTATGGTCATATTTCCCTGCCGACAGCCAATGTAGGCATCGGCAGTGGCAAGCCAAGGCCTACCTAAAATTAGCGGATGTCCATCAAGTCGGGTTTTTGGATTAATTATCAGGAAATCGGTTGGATACTCCCAGGATTCTACAAAGACCATGACATCATGTAGAGTACCCTCTGGTCTAACCACAGATCGGTCAGCCAATTCTAACAGAGTGGAGGTGGGTTCTACAGATGTAATGTCGAGCTTTTGGCAAGTTGTGGTTGTTAAAATATTAATTGCAGCCCCTAGATCAACTAAGGCATTAGACAAGGTCTGACCATAAATTTGAACAGTTATAATTGGATTCCCGGGGTCTTCATATTTAAGGGGTGTTTCTCTTCCAGACAATAGGTCAGATAAAGTACCGACTACTTGGACTCTTGGATTATTTGTTATATTCCTCCGTGGTTTCTTTATGCACAATTCTTTGATAGTTTTTGCGTATATGGGAATGTCTTGAATGGCTTGGAGGAATGGAATTTTTATGTACAGATTTTGTAATTCTCCCAGAATGTCAAAGTCAGGATATTTTATGGATCGAGGTATGGCTAATCGTTCTGGGAACGGAGGAGAGGATGTGGTTGCTTGATTATGAGTTTGTTGCTTATTTACATCCTCTTGTTGTGACTGATGTTCTCTGGGTAACTGATCTTCAATATGTACTGTTTTATCTCCCTCAGTTTCAATTATACGTCCAGATCTTAACTGAAGGTCGTTGCACTCCCTCAAGTCGGGTCCTGCTTCTGGTGATTCTATGATTTGGATGGATTGGACCTGTCTGTTATTTGGATTGGGATCGGGTTGGGCTGGGAGTTGCGGTCTCAGGTTAGACTGGGGATTCTGTTGTAAGGCTAGCAGAGTAGGTTGAGGGAGCGGAATAGTTCCAGCTGGATGGTACATCGGTCTTTGCCAGCTTGTCTGCCAGGGTGAACTTTGTGAAGTAGAGGGAGTCCATTGTGAAGGATATGGGCCATTTTGCCAATATGGTGGAGTGTAAGGGAAATTCGGCCAACCAGATTGGCTTGTTTGATTCAGCCATGGGTTTGAAGAAGGAAACGATTGTGGTGACCAGTTTGAAAATGGGGGTTGAGATTGATTTTGCCACATACTATATTGTTGAGCATTATACTGTGGAGATTGAAAAGAAAAGGTTGAGTCTGGAAACATACCAGATTGTCCCGGCTGCCACTGGCGACGCTGGTTGATCAAGTACACCGATTCTGGTTCTTCTTCCGCTTCCTTATATACCGCTTTCAATCCAGGAAGTGAGGGGCAGCTCTCCGTAATGTGATATTTTGTACAGATGGCGCATGTTTGGACTGTATCCAGTGGACATTCCTAGTGGCTATGTTTTTTTCTGCATCGGGGGCAGAAGATCGCCAAATTCTGTTCTGCCTCCATCTGCTTCTGTTTAGCCTGCACAATATCAAGTTGTGTAGTTAGTGTCCCCAGAATATCAGTTTTGAAATTTTCTAATAAATTTCCAATTTCTGCACGTGTTACTCCGTCTGTTGATACTTTGTTATCTCTTGCAAACCGATCATATTCTGTCGGTTTTATTCTTGTGCTGCCTCTCGAACTCCTGATACATAAATCAATGATGTCAGCAAAATTCTCTTGATAAATATCCCCTTTTCCCATGATGTTTAATGTTTCAATCCATTGTTCCTTCATACCCCTCATTAATGCAGTTTTTAACACATTATCAGGTAAAGGTAGCGATGCATAAGGAGATCTTTGTAGATTATACTGAAAACGTTCCACATACTCCTCTAATGTTTCATTTGGTATCCCGCCGTCATTTGAAATATTTCTGTCTTTTAATTTCTAGACCTACAATAATCCCGATATTTTTAAGAAGGATTTTCTATTTGGATTCAATTGTTGATAACTCCGCCATCACTGCAGTCTCATAACCATCTTAAAGGTACTTTCAAATGTAGGAAATAATTTCACTTTGGGGATCTAAGTGGTGTAATCGTACCCCCTACATAAATACACGAATTCGAATAAGAATGCATCCGGATCTTCCGATGAGTCCGTGGAATGGGATATGTCAAGAGGATAGTTGCCGGTGTATTTGTCGCGGTAATTCACTATAGGATATTGCAATGGGGAGGTTTGACATTTGGTTGGTTTGAGCGCTTGGTTGGTTTTTGAGCCATGGACCAATATATGCCAATAACCTTCGGGATATCTAGAGGGCAGGCCTTGTGTTGAGTGGGAAACGGTTTTGGATGTGATCTTTAATGCCGCTTTCCTTTATCCGGAATAATGGGAATACCAGTGTCTCAGGAGATTGAATTCTCTTGACAATGATCTCCAATACTCCTTATTCGGGCTATCTAATGGCTGATTTGTCTCACTAGGGGATTTTGGTTCCTTGGTTTCCCTCGTTTTCCTTCTCACAAAAGTTGCTAGAGTTCCCTTCCTAATAATTTCCGGATAGAATTCTTCAACTTCTGAAAGTCCTCGCTCTTCGTTTCTGGATCTACATGCACTCGCCGTTGTGCCACAGATGGTGACTTGGTGGTCCTAAAGAGAACTAGTAGGCGGCTTAGAAATGTTTTTCTTGAGGCCTACCGATGGCCGGAGATTTCGTTTTCTTATAGATTTCGCTCTTATGAAGGTCGTTCTCGCCAAGCGGTCACCGGCCCTTAGCTTTTCAAGTTGGATGGGGGTTTGATACCTTTCTGCCTTTTTCCTTAGTCATGCACTCAAAAAAATGAACTACCAACTTCTATTCAAACAAAGCAAAACAAATCATAGGAAAGTGATAGTGGAGCAAAGCCTTTTACATGCCCGCACGAGGTCTTACCTTCCGTTTAGGATCCAACCCTCCCTAAAGTGTGCTCGCACACTACTCGAAAAAAGACAAATGGCTACACTCTTTCCCAAGAACGCGCGCCAAATGTGGAGCCATAAAAAGGGTCTCTTTCACCTCTAATTACCTCATTACTAATATGTCAATCCGGGAGCGTTTTTGTTATTACAAAGAGTGACTCCAATCCGAGGCTATCATTTGTTTTATAACAAGTAGTAGGTACGTTGCTTAAGAAATACAAGAGGTAAACTGATGCTTACTCCATAACTAACAACTTCAAAGAATAAATCACACACTCGAAAACTTCAACGGCGCATTTTCGCCAAGGGTTCTGCATGACAACCCACCGGAAATTGATGGGAGTGAAAA
Organism: Pinus albicaulis; assembly: GCA_034641835.2. Classification (NCBI taxonomy): domain Eukaryota; kingdom Viridiplantae; phylum Streptophyta; class Pinopsida; order Pinales; family Pinaceae; genus Pinus; species Pinus albicaulis. The sequence goes on from JAXQQM020058039.1 coordinate 49,180, forward strand.
CGAGCATAAGTCTGGAGCGATGACAAAGGATCACACTACTCACTACAAATTTCAGATCATCTACACCAAATCAACAACTCATAAATGAACAAAGTTAATAAAGGATTGAACAACAATTTCGGAATAGAACAGCAAGTTCAAATGGAACAGCAATTAAATAAATTAAGTCTCATGGTTATAAACTGACACCTAAATACTATGAAATCAAATAACATTCTTTTCACTTAAAGGCACCACACGTAATCACACTCAAAGGAACAAAGAACAACGATTAATGAATTATGGAAATGACGATGGGACTAGAAAACGATTACCAAATACCTAACGTTTAACATAAATGTACCGTAAATATACGTAAGAATACGTAAATGAACTTAAAAGGATTAATAACTGATGCGGACAACATACACCCATTCGCAAAACTTCAATGATTCACCTTTTAATGTGAGGCATGAAGGTGAACGATAAAACATACCCTTAATTACCAAATACAATGATAAACAAACCACACAGAACAAAGCCGTAATGAAGGTATGTCCTTCCGGGGCCGGGCCCTTAGGCCCAAGGATACACCGCTTGAAGTTAATCTGGCCACAGAGATGAAATAATCACCAAACTTTCATTAATGCACGGTCAAAAATACATTGAACCAAGCCAACGAAACTTAAATAATCAAAGTCGTTTCATGAAATTACATAAATTTATTCTTCCATCTCTACATCTATCCCTCCCCCAAGCAATGTTGTTTCTTTACATAAAGACGACGGCGGAGATGTCCAAGTGACAAGGTAAGGGTAAGGCCGATCCTCGTGATCGAAAGATCCCGAGGATTCGCCAAACCTAACTCTTCATCCCCCGTTCTTCTCTTTGCGCCGAGCCGGTGTCTTCTCCTCTTTTTCCGAGCCGATTTGCTTGACCGTTTATCTTTGTTTGCGTTCGGTTCCTCGCCCGCAGGACAGTGCGATCTCAACTTTGTCCTTTCCTGGAAACGACAATCCCTCGTTTTCCTTTTCCGTACAGAAAATAACCATTATCAAAGGGCTAAGTCTTCACATATCACTCTCGTCACGTTTTATTATATTCTGTTACTTCTTCTAAATTCATGACACAAAAAGGTTCACAAATTCTATTAAAAGCCACCGAAATAATGATCAAAAGCATATCTTTTAGTACTCCACACCTTCTTCAATAACGTACAAACTTTTCTCGTCATCTCGACAGTTGACAATGGAAATCGAGGTAAAAAGTTTGTTCCTCTCCTTGGAAAACATTGGAGTGACGGATTGTGGTGCCAGAATTCACAACAATTTTTAACCTTATCGGGATCAAACTTAACCTGCTTTGTGTCAATGAAACCTAGAAGACGCCCGGATTCAACCACAATACACACCAGCGGAGGATCTCGCATATATTGTAGATTACACCTAGTAAAAATTCTTCAAATGAGGCAGATCGTGTCGTTTGAATGGGTCAAGGTCATCTATAAGCTCAGACAATATTTCTGTCGTTGTGTAGTCCACAGTCTGGCCAGGTTGCTCGCATTCTTCGGGACCGAAAGAGTTTAATGAGTACGCAAATGTGCCCCAAGGACAAATGAAGAAGCATATCGGTCTTCTTTAAATTAAAATTTGAAAGATAGGCCTGAGAATCCATCCAAAGGAACAAGATTCAAGACTGCACAATCATCGAGAATCTGATCTATGAATGGCATAGATAATTGTCTTTTGGACAAGCAAATGGGTCCAGATCAATGATAATCAACACAAACTCAATGGTGCCTTGTTTTTTGTCTACGAACTGGATTGGAAACCTATTCTCATTAAAGAACCTATAGGGATGAAACCAACACTTAAAATCTTTTCACCTTTGCATTGATGTATACCGCCAAGCGGTGGAGAGGTTTGAGTCGCCGCTTTAATCGGCTGAATATCATAAACCTTGATTTTTGTGCTCGAATATAGATGCATCTATGTCGTACTTTTCATAAGACTAAGCAAACACACGCGGAATCTTTGGAAAAGGGATGAAGGCGTGCACTTCCCAGATTGTAACTAATCCAATCAAATAAGCTTCCATGATACCCGCTTTTGGAAATGAGACATTCATGACACGGTCTTAGTATTATTTCCCATGTTCCCTTAAGGAATCGACTCGCTTGAATGAAGCATAAATGGAAGGATTATCGTGGTGGGTCAAAGAATGGGATTTGAGTAGTTATCGCGTTTGATCGAACATCAAAGAGCGATGGTGGAATTTCTCCCTGCTGGCTGGCTCTTTAGAGACATGATCTTTGAAGAAGCCACCGTAGATCGGATTTTCATCGAGGAGATCTTTAGAAGGAAACTATGATCGCCGTGGAAGTTCGTACTCATTGGTCAAAAATTGGCAGCCATGGAGGGATCAAAATGCAAATTTGGATGGCTTGATAAGCCAACTCGGCCGGTGAGAGTGTATCCGATCTCCAGTAGGAGCAAATGTCCGAAGGTGCCGGAGGATCCAGCTGGTCGATAGAGCTATCCAAATTGGCGGATATCATTGCAACCGTATTTGGAGCCTCGGTGGCAGGAGGAAACTAACCCATTAGGGAAGATGATGAGAAGACCTACCAATACTGACACGTTTAGGAAAGCCTCCTATTAGGTAGAGCACAGGCAGGTATAATTAGGGCGTGCTGACAACCGATCCATCGTGTTCATTTTCCCATCCAATGGAAATAGGATGAGTTCCAAGATCGGGGTTGTTAAGGGCCATGGTAAGACCAACCGCAACCGAGCACAGATTATAGTCGAGATGGTGATCTATGACTTCAACGCCCACCTGCAGCTAGCCCCCCATAAATTTTTGACAAGCAAAGTAGGGGGCTAAATCTATTTTTGGAGCCTTCAAGAATGTATCGAAGACATACATCATCCTGAAGTCTCCGTGCCTTTCGATAAATTTCTTTGGTCGACTCCCTTTACAAGGTCTCATCGATTGCAAAAGTCGTGTCTCCAAAAAGTCTTACGTTTCTCACATTCCTCTGCGTAACGCCCCATTTTAACCTTTGTTTTCCTGTCAAATTCCCTAATCCCCTAAATTCTCCCAAAATTCCCTTTACATCCCGCACACACCCCCGTTTGCCCATTTTCCCCTTTATTCCCTCTATCGTTACCTCCAATGATGCTCCTCAAATTGCAGCTCGGAAATGGCCAAAATCCATCTCGACCTTATAATGGTCTTAGCCCTTTTGCCTAGCCTCAATCCATATCTTCCCCATGGCCTCAAAAGTTAGAAATCCACTTACGCCCCGAGGCGCTTATCGCACCTGAGTGCTCACGTGCCCTTTTCCTTTGAAAACTCAAAACCTCCGATGCGATTGAATTATTGTTATAATGGCTCACGCCGTAATCTCACTGCTGATTCAGTGTAAGATCCGATGGTCAATGTTGTTTCGCAATGCGCCCATCGTTACTCCATTTTTCTTTCCGATCGCATCTCAACCATCCATTCGGGCCCGCGTATCAATGGTCCGTATTTCACCTGCCCAAGTGGTCCCCACGCCATGGTCACTGTCAGTCACCTGCGTGCTTTATCGCACCGCCTTTAAGGGGTTGGTGGTATTTTTCCGTTTGGCTGACTTCCACTCATCAACGACGTGTGGCAAGCAGCATCGTTTGAAAACTGCCCGCACATCGCGTGTTATCATTCGACAGCACGGCGCGATATCCATGACAACTGCCCGATCCGGCCCATCCAACGGCCACGACCCCGAAGATGCGGAAGATAACCTAAGGTATCCGTACCCCTAGCCCACTATCTATCGCCCGGCTGTTTTTCCACCGTCGATCTCCACGAAATTGACGGCCGCATTAAATGCTCGCCCGCCCATTAACTCCCGGCACCGCCACGTCATTTTTCCACGTGTGTTCGCTGCTTATCCGCCCCTATAATTTCATTCTGTGGCCGTAAAGTTTTAATGTTTTTTCGCTGGAATTGTTATTTTCGACGTCACTCAAATACTTTCACTGGTACACGTTTTCCATAATATCTCTACATGTAATTTGCCCACTGCATCACATCGTTGCTTTCGGCAACACCACACCACTTTCCATGCACATTTTTTCTAATTATTTTCATGTTTTTCGTGGTTACAAAGGAAAACCACTACAATTCATATGCGCTATTGTAAAGGAATGTAAGCAAGTGTAAAAGAAGGAGCTAAATTTAGAGCCCGATTTACGCAAAAATGTCCTAAAGGTGTCTCCGCTTATAAATTTCTATCAAAGGATAGAGTTCAAACTCGCAAAACCCTCTCTAGCACCATTAAAGCTCGGATTTCATAAACAAAGACAAGATTTATGAGTGCAGAGAACCTGCAAGAAAGAAGATTTTGAGGATTTTAGAAGGCAAAGGTACCAGCTTCAAAGACATCATGGATTTCGTATGCAAGAAACAAGCATCGTGGTTTCAAATCAGTGCACGTTTCTTCCTCGAGCAAGGCGATTACGTACACATTATTGTTTCAGCGATATTGTGTCCAAGAGAAGTTCTCGCCGTAGTCCTATGGTGCGGGAATTTGGATTCGTCGCATGGTGCACTTGCATCATTTATTTCTTTTGCTTATTTCATCGGTGAATACGCATTGCCGCAAGAAGTAATACTGAGACATATCAAGTAAAATGGAAGTTCGGAGAAGACCACTCTTTCACCAAAGAGTGCTGCTGATAAATGCATAGAATTTAAATAATGGGCCTCAACCCTTTCTTTCCTTGTTTTAACATTTAGCAGCCTCACCCACCTTCTCAACACTTACCATAAATTCATGAAGAACTCATTGTAAAGGTTTTTTGACCAGTTATCACAGAATTGCTGTTGTTTTTTTGGAGACAAGTCTGTGCTGGAAGATAGGCTGAGGAAGATAAGTTTGATTATATTCAACTATTATAAATGGTTGAAATTTCACCTGTGTTGTTGTTTTAATATGTCAAGTACATTTCTTGGATCTCTGATCAGCAGGATGTTTTTTCATTTCATATTTGTAGCATCTCATTCTCGTTACTACTTCTACCGGTTTATACTAAACTGAACAGGATTTCACCCTTGTTAGGCATCTTTATGAAAGTTTCTTCCTTCCTCCTTGCTTTGATGTTTTTCTACCAAATGTGTTATCTGTTGAATTGATTTAATTGATTTAACCAAAGGTAGTGGATGTTATTGCCTGGCTAGCCGATGTATGAATTAAATTAACTGCTCTTAGATTGTTTGTAGGATTTAGCCGGAATATTTGGGAAACACCGGGGATTCAGGAGCATTCCATTCACTAGATCCTGTACGACCAAACCTGGCCTTATAAGATCCCTCTGAGGCCGCTACTGGAGAGCACCAAAGTCTCTCCTCCGATCTCGTGTCTTAACTTCTGTGTTCTAAACCTTCCATTGTTCCTCCTCCCCTACTTCATTCGATACTACACTATCATCTTTAAGATCCAATGTTTTAGATGACTAGCCCAATCAAAGCCCGCATATCGATTAGCAAGAAAATCCTTCGACTCCATTGCCCAATGGTTTTTAAATGCTCGGAATACTTCTACTCGCCCAAAATCCTCTTTGCTCATCCTTGTCTTACATTGAACCCTCTTCTCGATAAACTTAAACCAAACAAACAATCAAACAAACAAACCTCGCACCTATAACTAGCCTAATATCTTAAGCCTTGAGCTTCAAAGACATATACCTTAAACAATCATACAAATATCCCTCCGGACCCGGAGGGCGATCCCGAGGATATGAAAGTCGTTTGATGTTGTCTCATCTTTGTCTTGCTGACCGTCAAAACATGGGAACTTCACGATAATGGCACTACTGGGAGAACGGGCACTTCCATCTTGCTACGTCATAGCAGCCCCAGACAACTACAATTTCCGGGTTAGGTTGGCGTAAAACACTCCTATTCACGCATAAACCCTATACCATTTGTTGTGTTTCTCCTGCACACTCTTAGATGAAATCGAGGGCAATGCAGTCAGATCTCACACTCTTCGTATAGACATATCCGTAAAGCCCCGTCGATCTCTCGGTTAGGAGTTTGCCGTGTTGTGAAGATGTCCTTGAAAAGGGAAATCTCATAAAGGCACCGTGGTGGACAAGAAATTCTCCAAAACATCCTAAACCTTCCACCGGCGACCTTACAATTCCTAAAATGATTTAAAGACTCCACCGGTGATCAATAGGCCTACCGATTATCTTGGTGCACACAGGACCCACCGGAGACCTCGCAGCCATATAACATTAGCCATAATAAAATTAACAAGTAGGGTTAAGTTGCTTGGTCGTAACACAACATTCTCGGGTTTTCGTAACCATTCATACAAGAGCCGATCCTAACTCAGACCCACCCGAAATAGTTGACAACCCCGAAATCATCCTCAAGATATCTCCTACACCTAAACAATCAACTATTTCTCTACCACATCCATAGAGGTAACTCTACACCAAGATTTTACAACTTCTATCAGACCCATTGACTTGTGGCACTCGTGCAAAATGTTTCACCAAGAACTAGGTCATCCGTTGTCTCCAGACCTCACCGACCCAAGCTTCCTATAACCACCAAAGAGGTAAACACCTTGAACAGACAAGACTCCCTCCATCTACACCTCCCCGATATTCACTTCATCTGCAACTTGGGGCTCGCCACCCAACTCGCCTCAACAAGCTTCGCTGGTCCTAGCATCCTCATTATCCATATACTACCTACCCAAGTCAACCTTACCAACAAAACATCCGCTATGTACCGTATGTCGTTTACCTCACTGGGTACCATTACCCAATGATTATCGGCCAAAGATCTCACACTTCTCATCGCAAAAGAGTCTACCAAGCAACCTAATACTATGTGGATAGATGGAAAGATTCTTTGACTACATGGAAATGGATGATGATACGCTCAAATGAGGAATCTTCTTCCTATATTTAGAGGATGAAGAAATGAACGAAAGCCTACCTCTCCTAATAGTTTCCAAGATCTTTCTCTCGCTTTATATCGACTTTCATAAACAAATGGGAAGTTAAGGCTTACCTTCCAAAATCCCAGTAATACAAGAACTCGAAAAGAAATGTATGGAGAGAGTGTCCAGTTTTACTCAAGGAATATATTGAGGACAGTTTCTTCCACCATGCATGAAAACCTCCCCAGGTATGACCAGGAAACACTGCTGTCTAGATGTCGACATGGCCTACTAGTTTAGGGAGAGGGATTACACACATTGGAAGAAATGAAAAAAGGAGTTGTTGAGTGCAGATGTGAAAACTGACAGAGAAAAGCAAGATTGGAGAGCCGAGAAAAGTAAGTAAATATATAGAGATGACAATGAGGCTTCCACATCTCGAATAATAATAATGACTCATGTCCAAAACAATGGAAAAGCTACAACAAATGATGGAAAATGTTGTCACGCTAGGTAACCCAAGAAGAAATCAAACTAGAACCGTAACTTTAGAAGAAACAACATCACTTCCTAAATGCATAAAGAGAATCAGACGCGTTATCTCCAGCCCTAAGAGAAATTTTTTGATGAAGATGAGGGAATCACAAGAGTCTCAGGAAACGCAAATGTTCGTTTGAAATAGAAGATTCAATCCATCTATTAATAATGCAAGAAGATCAGCCCTCACCCTCATATTGGGATGAGGAAAGATCAACCATGATCGTCGCACTCTGGATCTGAAAGATTAACATGCAAAATGTGACAACATGAAACTAGGCTGAAAGACGGCATAATCGCCAAACCAAAAAGCTCGATATTACCATCAAGAAAGGTCTCGAGAAATTTCAGCAAATCAATAGGCAATAAACTAAAAATGAGAGACTTCCTGAGAACAGCAGTGACACAACCCAAAACACCATAAACAGATAAAACTAACGACAAGACTAGCATTGCGCTTAGAGTTCGATAAAATCACAAACACCGACATAACGAGGATCAACACCGACTCCGTCACCAAGGTGGTGGCTAACAAACAAGAGTTGAACATTCCAAAAGTTTGGCCCACTTTCACCTGAGAGGAGACTGTACCTAAAACTTATCCCACCTCATTGCCACGTGATGGTATATAAAGGCCAAATTTTGAAAGCATTAAATTTAGGCAGAATGCTGACAATCGCAAATCTCAGGGTGACGATCAACCGCTCTCAATCGCTGGTCCAAACATAGAAGGAAGTTTCAGAAGCGTAGTGCCCCTTATATCAGCCCAAATATTCGATGATTTTTCACACAAAATGTACGATCTGGCATCACACAACCTAATGCCTAAATTATTGATGGAAAGATTAGCCTAGAGATAACTCGTCTTATAAAGATCCATATTCATTGATTCAGTAGGTAAATTGTCTTGGCCTGATCAAAGATCCGTGTGAGCTCATCAGATTCTACCAAGTGCATGGTCATGGATGTCGTTGTGGCGCATGTCTTAACTCCAAGTACATGGTACAGTACATCAAGATCATGGGAGCCGTCGCAAGGAACAATGATGGATGGGGCTACACAATCCCAATCTTTTGGCCAACTTAGAAGACCGTAGTAAAGAGGTCGAAATTCTCGGACAGTAGCCCCAAAGTCTGTACTCATCTATACCTCGTATACGCACTGACTCTTTCATATTTTATGGAATGATGACCCTAAGGGTTTACTCCAAAAATAGAGATAAAAAACAAGGAAACAGAACCTGACTTTACTATAAATATACTTTCTAGTTCCGGAGGAGAAAGACGTAGAAAAATTTGAAACAAGCAACTAAAACAAACTTCAGTGAACTGTAAATGTATCAAAACAAGCATGTTACTTACCCTTCACAAGTTCCTTATATACCACACCAAGAACAAAACGATGATAAACCCGAGAATGAAGCCTTATGGGAAATGAATTTTTACGTGGTCATGCACCAAGAGAATCGCTAGGGTGAGAGTGGTACAACATTTTTGTGAGTGAGCACACGCAGAGCTAATATATAACTCAGACTGTCACAAAATTAAATATCAGCAGAAAATTTGAGGTTTCATCTCTAAGCGAAACCGTTGAGAAAATTTTAGAGTTCGTAGGATAATCAGGCATGGGGACTTCAAGCCGATCATTAGAAAGGTAACAGAACACACGAAACATCCTAGACTGAGAGTACATAGGAAATGACACTATGGATTTATTGAAAACCTTTCTGTAGAATACCAGGCCAGTTTGTCCCTAGGGTTTTAAAATCAGCAATTGCAAATGGACCTGTCAGCATGCTGTCTGTATCATAGCCTCTGGGACTAATGATCATCATCTGCATCTAAATTCAGACTATGGAAAGTCATGGATAATGAAAAAAAAAAAAAAATATTGCTGTGTTTTTAAAGAGATGTCAGATTAAGATTTCCAGGCAAAAACGAAGCTTGAATTTTCCATCTAATTTCCAAATCCTAGACAGTAGCTACCATAAAGAATCTCATGAGGAAGAACTATCCTTGTATTACAGAAATAAACATTTTAAATGAACAGATTGGAAAACCAAATGAAAAATAAAAACGATTAGCGCAAGAAGCAGATAGCCAGACCAAAGATAAGAATATACCTGGAGGTTCAGCACTCAGAAAACCTTTTGACTTCAATGATGGGTGCAAAAAAGCCCACTATTGAAACATGCATACGGATGTCGAGAAATGCAATATAGTACCGAAACAAGTTCCAAATGATTAACATAATTTTTGTTTTCAAACATAAAAGATACATCACCCTTTGCTGAAATCTATCGATGAGTTTTCTCGGACTTAAGGAAGACTTGAAGGCCTATGACAATGAATATTATACAACACAAAATACTGAAAGAAAACGTAATCCCTTTAGAGAAAAAATTACAGATAAACTCGTATAAATTAAGTATAGCTTGAAAAAGAGATTAAAATATGTATCGTGCAAGGGCATAACAGTTAGAGGTTCTTTCGATTGTATCAAACCTAGTGGTGGCTGTGAGAAAGAAAATGGGAGATCAGTCAGAAGGATTTCTGTGAAATCTTAATACTCTACCTCAAAGACAAACACTTTGCTGCACGGAACACATCTCAGCAGGCTAAAAAAAGGATCTCTCGGCTAGATGGTTTTCGTTACAACCAAGTCTTAGGACCTGTAAGATCAACCCAAGACAGCTCTTACCACTCCATGGGGCACCTTTATGTATGTTAAAATTTCTTTGACTGGGATGAACACTTGGCACCTTCAAAGAGTGATGGATATAGCTTTTTTTTCGTTGAGATAGGAGAATTTCATTGCCATCAGACTGGATATACACAGTCTATCTCCAAGAGATCCAAGAAGAACACACCTAAAACATCCAGAAAGGTCTTTGAAAAATGTAGAAGGTCATTCATTATCAACTTAAAAAAGATCGTATTTGGGCTACAAGAAGGCAAGCTTCTAGGTCAGCATCATATCTCGAGAAGGACAGACAGACCTACAGAGTTGATAGGGAACACTACAAATCACACACCTCCAAGAAAACATCAAATACCATAGCCCCTATATTGGAAGACTTAACTTCTCTCAGGAGGTTTATCCTAATCCAGAATAACACCTTAAGAATGGCTGAGATCAACATGTTAAAGAAAGGTGTAGGATTTATGGGAATGGTTGGGGCTAAGAAATATTTTGAATCGCTAAACTTTCACTCACTAAAGCCTCATTCAGAACAGCCCCATTTCCTCAAAGGATCTTCTCGATCTTCTCATTTGCATCCGATGTTGGAATAGTCGTTAGTTTTCACAGCATCCAGAGGGAATGGAACAACCTATTTTTCTTTCAAAGAAATCACCGAGAGATGCACCCTTGAAATGTTCAGCGGAAAACAGGCTTCCATGCTCTTAGTTGCTGCCTTGAAATACCTTTAGGTGTACATTCTCGATTCTACATCTACAGCTCTGGCAGGTTTGCAGTGGTCAAAGATATCTGTCCCAAGACCTGAAGAGAAAGAGGGGAAATGGATTGTCAATATTAGAATATGAACTTGAGATAAAACCCACCAAATCAATACATAGTTTGCTTGCTTCACTAATGGTCAATCAAACTTATGTGCTCCTTGACATAACATGGTAGATGCTCTTGGATGAGCAGCAGTGGATTGCTCGATCTCATCGTTGAAGAGTAGTTTTTTGGGAGTTTTGGTATTTGACATTTTTACAAGCATACACCAATGCTCTCTCTCGAACTATCAAAGACCAAGGCCGTGTTCTTAAACCGAAGGCCGCAATTTATTATATTCTCGAAATTTAATTTTATACCGGAAGAAAATGGCTCATTGCCAAAACGTTGCCTAATCGTTAAAAGACAAACAAGAACGCATGCAGGAGAGTGGAGGCCACCGAATTGGAGGCAATCCTAAAAAAATACTCGCAGCTGGCGCCACCAGCTCACACTTCTTTCAATGATATCCATCGATGATAATTTCCCACAAATGCTAGATTTTTGAAAGGCAAAAGAAAACTCCTCCCCTACCTCCACAACCCATCACTATTGAAGGTCCCTATGCAATGGGCTCATATTTCATAGGAGAAATTCATCCTCGTTTCCTTCGCACAACAAAAATGGATCTTTAATGCCTACGTACTCATTCACCAAGTGGATAGAGGCCATACCTACTAGGAATTCCACGATTCGGGCCATCATCACCCAAGGTCATATCTCTTTGGTCGCCCAAGGAAAATACCGATAACGCTACCGCGGATTCAAGAAAACGGTTGATTTTTATCATGGGTATAAAATAGTACTCGGTCATTCAACCGCTCATGACCCTTAGGGTAATGGTTTAGTCGAATATCAAACAAAACTGGTGACCATCATCAAAAGTCAGCCGGAAGAGAACAAAAAGTCATGGCACAACAAGTTAGGTACATGCTTGTGGGTCGGCCAGGTTGCAAATCTAAGAAACTACTGGCATGTCACCATACCATCTTTTTTCTATGGAATAGCAGCCTTATCATCTGATACCAAAGATCAAATCTTAAGAGATACAAACAGAAGAAGATAGGGATGGTGAGGAGAATAAACTGCATAATTATTCCCAACAACAAGGGAAGAGGTCTATGTCGCAGCTATCAAAGTTCAAGAAAATATAAAGAATTACTTGACAAAAAAAGTGACTAAGGCCTTCGATTTTAAAGTTGGAGATAAAGTTTCAAGTGGGACTTGCTAGAGAGGACAAGAGCACGTGCTTCGATAGTTTGTGCAGGCATTCCAGACATCTTGTGCTACTGTGGTCCAAATGCCTTTGTAACAGGAGCAGATGGTAACAGAGGCTGCTTGGGGGTCTCAATGGCAAGGTGTTTAAACATCTACTTTTTCCGATTTCCAATTTCTATTTATTTCCATTGTACATACGACAGCAGCCTGTTTTTTCAAGAAAGAGAAAATGCTCCAAAAAAAAAAAAAGAGTAGAGAAAGGAGAGGTTCAAGGCATGACTGCAAACATGATTCTAGTAAAAATATTGGCTCTAATATGACTGCAACTCGAGCAATAAATAGCAAAGGTAGTCGGTTCAACATGCCCAAAACCCGGACTAAAGAAAGAAGAAAAGAATCACGCAATGTGCTCAAAATCGAGCAAAAATAAAAAGGGAAAGGACTTCAACAAGCTCAAACCTTGGAGTCACAAAGGAAAGAAGGATGCTTCAACTTCAGATTTTCAAGCCAAGATTTTGTTCTCGATTTTCATAAAATTGTGTCCATGTGCAAATGTCTTTATGCCTTGGATCCATGCAACTAGGAATGTCTAATCCTAGTTTGATTGTTTTTAAATTTCGTTTTTAGAATGTGGTGAAGAAATTCATTGATTGCATGATCTCAATGCATTTAGATTAGGTAGGAGAAACATATGAGACTAATAGTTAATCTAGTCTCATGGAGGACAAGGGTAGAAATAGGTTTATTTCTTTCGTGTATAAAATAAATGATGTAAAGGGTCTCGCTAGTCCAAATTCTCACTCCTAGAAGCAGTACTAGGATTGTAGAATGGGTAGGTAGATTGATTAAGTGTTTCTCGCTAAATTGATGTCTTTACAATTGTGGCATTGAAAATCGAAGAAGGAGATGGCTTAAGCAAATGTGCACTGCCTACTTCAAAGATCTATTCTTCGAATTCTTGACTCTTCGTGAGAAGCCATCCCCATGTGAGGCCACTATTAGCCCCCTATAAATTTTTTTGACAAGCAAAGTAGGGGCTGGCCTTGTTTTGAGCCTTCATGAAATGTATTCTAAGACACATCATCCCAGTCTTTGTGCTCTGCCTTTGATAAATTCTTTCCTCGCTAACCCTTTTACAAGGTTCCCCACCGATTGCAAATTTGTGCTCCAAAAGTTCACGTTTGCCCCTTGTTCCCGCGTAACGCCCCATTTTAACCTTGTTTTTCCCTTTGTCAAATTCCCCTCTAATCCCCTAAACTCCTCCCAAAAATTTCTTTTACATCCCGCACACACTCCCTTGTTTGCCCATTTTCTCCTTACCTCTCTATTTACCCAATGCTTCTCAAATTGTATTGAAATGGGCCACAAATCCATTTCCGCATTATAACACCAGTCTTTTCGCTAGCGCTCGAACCGTATTCTCATGTGGTCTGCCAGAACCACCGCCGTACCGAGGGTGTTATAATACAATCGGAGGTTTTACACGTGTCTCTTTTTCCTTTGTAAAACTCAAAACCTCCGATGCAATTGAATTGGCTGTTATAATGGACCGCATCATCTTTGGGCCGTCGATCTTGTAAGATCCGACTATGTTGTTTCAGAATGCGGCCCGTCGTTACTCCGTTTGTCATTCGAATACATCTCAACCATCCATTCAAATTCACAAATCACTGGTCCATATTTCACTTGTCCGGTGGTCCCCACGCCATGGTCACCGGCTCAAAACTGCAGAGCCTAATACACCGCCTTTGAAGGGTGGGCAATATTTTCTATTTCCGTCGATTCCACTCATCAAATGACGCGTGGCGCCGGCACTTTGAAAATCGCCGCACACGCGCATTATCGTTCGACAAAGCAACGGCGATATCCATGTCAACCGTTCGACCAAGCCCCTCCATCCAACGGTCATCGCACTCCCCAAAGATGCGCAAGATAACCTAAGGCATCCGACCGGCCCAATCGTCTATCACCCTCCGGAATTTTTCCACTGGCCTACCTTCAGAATGGACGGCCGACACGCGCCCGCCCGCCCATTAACCTCTGTACTCACGTCATTTTTTCCACGTGTGTTTTTCTGCTTTCTCGTCCGTCCCCTATATAATTTCATTCCAGGTCAAATTTTTTAATGTATTTCAGTTGAATTGTTATTTCGACGTCACCTGCATTTCAATCGTTACACATTTTCCTCCATAATATCTTCCGTACGCATCGTCGTCCACCGTATCACATCACAGTTTATAGCTGTCCACATCAATTTTCTCCATGCACGTTTTAATTTGTTTTCGTGTTTTGTAGAGCATGTGTATGTTCGCCATAATTCATATGTGCTAATAAAGTGGCACAAAGTGTACGTAAGGAGTCAATTTAGAGCCCGATTTTACGTAAAATTTCTAGAAAGGTGTCTCGTATCGTAAATTTCATCAAAGGATTGCAGTTCAAGCCCTAAAACCCTCTCCCAGGTACATTAAAGCTCATATTATAAACAAAGACAAGATGATAAAGCAGAGAACTCAAGGCAAGAAATAGAATATTTTGAGGATTTTAGGAAGGCAAAGGTACTGGCTCAAAGACATCATGGATTGTACATGCGTAAAACAATGCTATCGTGGTTTCAACGTGTTGCACTTTTCTTCTCGAAAGCAAGGACAATTTCCAGACAATTACTATTGTTTCACGAGGTTGTGTCCAAGTGAAGTTCCCCTTCTACGGCGGCCCCATGCTACAAGAGGAATTTGATTCAGGTATGGTAGACCCTGTGCATCACGACACGTTATTCACTGCAGGTACTATGATTGTCGGGCAAAGAAAAGCATATCAAAGACATACTCTGAGTAAATGGAAATTGAGAAGACCACTTAACTCAAAGAGTGCTGATAAATGCACATAATTTAAATAGAATGGGCTCCTCAGTCTCTTTTCCCGAAGTTTTAATGCTGCATTTAGTGTTTCACCTACCTTTCCTACTTCCACTTCAACTATAAATTCATGAAGGAACTGTCAGCGGTTTTTGGACTTGCCATCAGAGAATTACAAGTTGTTTCTTTTGAGACAGCCTTGTAAAGTTGTAAGATAGGCTTGTGAAGATGTTTTTTGATCGTATTCGGCCATTGGTACGTTGTACTTGATTGGTGTTGTTGTTTAATATGTCAAGTACATTTTTGATCTCATCTAAGTGTATGTGCATGTTTTTCTATCTCTCGCATTTGTGTTTGTTAAGTTTCATTCCGTTTTCATTTCATTTCTACTTGCTTGTACGAAATACGCATAGGATTTACTCCTTGTTAGGTACCTCATGTTTCTCGTCTTGCCTTTGATGTTTTCCACAATGTTATCTAAGAATTGATTTCGCTTGATCGTAACCAAAGGTAGTGGATGCTATTGCCCACCAGCCGATGTATGAATTAAATGAATTGCTTCTAGATGCTCTTGTTATGATTTCATTTGAAAGATTTGGGAACACCGGGTTTGTTGTTCCTATCCACTAGGATCCTTATACGACCAGCTATTCAAGATCCTCAAGTCGGAGGCCGGCGACGAGAGTTCAAAGTCTCTCTCGATCTCAAGTCTTTAACTTTGTGTTCTAAACCTTATTGTTTCTCCTCCCCTACCATTCCATACCACCAATAATATCTTTAAGATCCAATTTTTAGATGGTCTGTTTCTCCAACCGAAAGCCCCCATATTGATTAGCAAGAAAATCCTTCGACTCCATTTCCAATGAGCTTGAAATGCCCCCGATACTTACCTCTGCTCAAAACTTTCGTCTTCATCTCGTCTTACTGAATCCTTCATGATAACCAACGAACAAACAATCAAACAAACAACCCTCATCTCCATAAATTCAGCCTAATATCTTGAATCCTGAGTTTTCAAAGACATATACCTTAAACACCATACAAAGATCCCTCTCGGACTCCGGGAGGGATAGATCCCGAGGTCTGAAAGTGGTCGGATGTTGTCCTACCTTGGTCTCTGCCAACTGCCAAAACATGGGAAACCCCAACACATGCTACGTTTTCTCCTACCCTCGCAGGACAGCCGGAAAGGTCTTTGGGAGAAATGTGGCTATCTAAATATTTAGAGGGAATGGACGGCAGGATAAAGTAGGAGAAACTTCTAGTGGAGCTACAAGTTTATGTGATATAATGGTGTTGAGGTACCCGTCAATGATAGTATGATGGATTGGTTCCTTTGACACAACCTCGCACTTCGAATGTGATTTGGTGTGAGAGGCGAGTCTTAGATTTTTCCATGTCAAAGGATAGTATGAGTCCTTGTCTATTCCAATAATGGCCGAAAGTGCTAGTTTTCCTTTGCGCTCGATGTGTTTGTAATACTTTCCCTGGAGAGTGCATGGTTGACGGTGTTCGTGCTAAATTTTCACAATGTTGTAAGCTATGACACATGCAGAGAAAGCAGGAGTCATGTATTGAAGTTCTCCTTTGGGGGACAAATCACTGTCACAGTAGGGTGCCTATGCATTTGCTACAAGGTGACTTAACTGCACCAAGCCTGAGTGTCTATGGAAGATTACAAAGTTGAATGTAGGTAGTTCACACTTTCAATGCCACAATGAATGATCCTTCACCTAGTTGGATGTGAACCACCATTTCCCTTCGCGGGGTTGTGGCGGGTTTGCAACCACAAGCAGGAGCAGCTCATGGATTAGGGAAAGATTATAAAGAACGAAGGTGCCTCCCGGTAATCCTTGTTTGCGATAAAACCTGGCATTCTCAGAAATGGCACATTTGTATGTCATGGTCCGGCACGCATCTCTGCATGTTCTCGCGGGTTTCTCCTTCCTGTCAGCTTGGCAACATTTTTTATTAGGATTATTCTCTGATGGTCCGACCGCTTCCAAGAAGATGTCTTTTTCTTGTTCTTCTTATTCTTTCCACTAGGTTTTTGTGAAGTTCGCACTGCACTAACCTTAGGTGGTAGGAAGAGTAGTCATTGGTTAGGGCGTGGCGTCGAAAGATGGCCGAGGTTTTCCTCGAGACTATTTTTAGGTTGGCCAGCTTGCAGATTGTGTTAATGCAGACCGAAGCCGCCGTGGCTCCCAATTTTTGAGAGCGCAGGATTTCCAGCCACGGTACCAGAGGTTACAGTGTGACAGATCGGGTGAGGCATCAAATCCAAATGTTGGGAAATGAAAATGCATTGATCTTATGTAACCGCACCGGATAGGCTAAATGTCTTTAGAGAGTTGTGGGGTGGTGATCGCATAAAACCACTAGATAGAAGATGATCCGAGATTGGCACTGACCAGCCCCTCCCCTCACGCCTCCATTCATGAATGTGATCGAGATGTGGGTGGAAATGTTCAAGGGGCCGAGGTTAATAGTTTTCGTTCGGCCATATCCGATTGGTAATTGGAAGGTTCTAGAAACTCCGTAGCTACACCAAAAGTGTTGATGATGACGCATGGTAATTAACATACCACTGCGGCATTGTTTCTGTGAGAGTGCTAGAAACGTACGAAGTCGATACTATCATCCACTATGGAATTAGATATAGACCATAAATGAAAGGTGGTGATGTGTGAGGCTAGGCCTTCCCTCTTGTTTCTCATCGAATTTTGGGATGTCGAAGGAACCTTGTGTGGTACCGGGAGGCCGAGCAAAAGTTGTGATTGATGGGGTCATTAGTCGGCTTTATAGATGTCGAGGATGTCTAGAGTCGCTAAAAATGGAAATTGGGGGTTTGGGTTCTCGAATCTAAGAAAGGAAGTATTGGTTGACTATTTGGACCAGCAGGGTCCGCCCATCAATGTGTGAGTTACCTGTAGGATAAGTAGGACTTTAATAAAAATTTCTATGGGTGGAGGGGTAGGATATATGGTTGTTGTCCATAGGGCATATTGTATCAGGCGACGCTGGTTGCCCCGCATATGGGGCAGCCCCTAGTCCGCATGGAGGTCGGGGTGGGTTGGCCCATGGACGTTAGAGTCGTCTCCGGAGGTACAAGCACACTGTACAGTTCAAAAAACGGCATAGATCCTACGTTGATATTTAAACCAATTTGCTGGAATAGAGGAAGAATACAATTGTTGTCTTGCCGATCCTAAATGATCGTGCTGGTAGTGAAATGTTCCCCGTACTATGGGCAAGTAGTCAGACACCGCCCCTAAAGATGGAGGCCAAGGTTTAAACTCTAAAGAAAGGGTTCCAACTAAAAGGGTTTTAAAAAGGAACTAAAGTAGTCCTACCGTGGAAGGGGAAATCGTATGTCCCAACGCGGTCACGTAGGAGTAGATCCCAAGGACTCCCGGAAAGTTACTCACAAGCAGATGACCGAGGGTTGGGACTAGGAATGTTAATTCATCGGGGCCAAGTAATGGCATAGGACCGACAACGTGGAGGATGGCGACCTGGATGGTTATTGGTATTTACCTGTGGATGTCGGTTGCGAAATGGATGTGTTTGTGGCAAGCGAAGACAGTTGCTGGCGGGTGGAATTTGAATTACCGCGCTTGCCGACGGACAAGGAGTGGAGGGATTATAATGAGGTACGACACCTTCCGTGAGTTGTCCTCCAGAAATTCCGCATGGTATGAGATTATGAAAATTCAGGGTTTTTCAATGGAGACTACTTCTTCCGGCAGAAGGTACGGCACCAAGGCTTAGTTCTTCCTCGTGAGGCCAAAGGATATAGACTTTGTTAATGAGATATGAAGTGGGTTTGATGATACTACAAGCATCATTTATTTTTAACAAATTTAATAAATTGTGATGTAATATGTCTCAAAGGATAATAACTACACAATTTAAAAAAGAAAAAATAAAAAGGACTATCAAAATCAATCAGTTGTAAGCAACGTAATAGGGTGCTCCGTCCGAGTACTACCGTTATTGGAGACGGAAACCCGCATCACACAAGACCCGCAGAGGGTTAACAGCAAGTGCGTTTACGGGTACTCTATAGCTTCGCCCGAACCCCACAATAGGTGTGGCACTTTGTAGAAGACAAGTACTTCTCCTAAAGACCGAAGACGTAGGTCCCACGATTGTGTACTGTGACAACTCGTCACAAATAATTACAAGTCCCAAAATTATGGCCACTAAATATACCTCAAATCACGTATCAAGGGGGTCACGTCTAGATAACATGTCGGGGAGAATACCTAGATCCCCGACCTGTTTCGACATCCCCGAAGGGAACCTAATATATAGAATGCCCACCGATGCATTCGAAGGTGGGCTACTCTCTTGTGCACCCAAGTGTTGTCTCGGCTTGCCTCAGCAAAGGAGTGGTCCCGATAATATGAGTAAAGAGGATTTACCTACACGACTCTAGTTTCAAGTTTTGATATCTTGGGGTGATTTTCTACTCTTTTTCTAACCCAAGATCTCATTCTAACCACTATAACCAAAGTAATGATTTATTTTATTATCACTTGTCTTTAGTGTGTCACTTTATTATTTGTCTTGTGGAGGGGGAGTGGACGATGAAAATGTAATGGGATCTCCACCAAAAACCATGCAAAAATATGCTCTAAATATTCAATTCGATGAAGAGTATTTCTACAAGGATAGGTTTCTTTTCAACATCCATGCACTAATATCTAAAATAGAAAGTTCAACCTTAAATATTTATTCATTTATCCTGCCTTAACATTCATTTAACTAAAATTTTCTAATTAATCCAAAATGAGCATGCAGAAAACAAAAACAAAAAAAAATTCTAAAAACAAATTGTATTCGACACTAACTTTTCCAACAAGAACAAACAAACGTAAATTCCAATTGGTAAACAAGCACAAGGATTCATTCAAGGAGGTTCATTTGCCAAACCTCGCAACCAAAAGGAAATACAACACAGGTGAACAGTACCTTATCGGTAACGCATCGGTTCCTCGAGGCAAAGACCAAGGTGTTAGTTGTCTGTCCTTTAAATGTCACAAGTTCATTCCTCGCAGATAGACTGGGGAATTTTCCAGATATGTCACCTCTAAAAGAGGTGAGATCCTGAGAGCACTGCCCTTTCACGTACTCGTCTATAGCTATGTGAAATTTCCTATTGTGGAAAAAGCTACTCTATTGAGAAATGTCTCAAGATAGAGCTACAACAATAAGTAAATACATCTAATGGAAAATAGTTGTAACCTGTAATAGAACACAAAATGCTGGAGAACCTTGGCAAATAATACATTATGATACAGTAGCATAAAAATATACATCATCTTGAGGAAATGATCACTCAAGAAAGGCACACACAAGCCTAAAGAAATTTGTACATAACAAGGAAGAACATTGTTGAATATATCGCCCAGTCAAACCGCGTAGTTAGCAGGATAGAACCATGCATAAAATATATAAATACAAAGATTACAACAAATGACAGGCTCAAATAAAGTGGGGAGCAAGCCTCAACCCTAAAAATACATAATACTCATCCTCTAAAAGGATTATTGAAATCTATGCAAAAATGCTATAATACGTAAATGTTTCGCGTAGCTGAAGCAAACTTACTCAAGAACTGAAATGGATGGAGAAGGCTGAAATAGCTGCTAGAGATGAAGAGCCCTTCTCCAATAGAATTGAAGTGAGTTGACGATCCTTTCACCCAAGACTTCTCCGAAACTGCCAATCTCACAACAAATATCCACCCATGAAAACGTTTACTCCAAGAGAGTGGACCTGCTTTCCTTTGATGTAAAGGAGGCTGGCATGAAGCCAAACAGGATGGGATATGACCTAGAACCTCCTTTTTCGATCAATGGATTTAAACTCTCCACCGAAAACTAGCTCGGATGGTGTGGAAATCCCTCGGCAACACCCAAAGAATATTGCACACCACGTGCAACCGGCGCCGATACGATGATCGAAGCTCATGGCTTGAATTCCTAAATATGGAGGATGAGTGCAACTTCATGAGCTACTCAAGAAGGAGGAACCCCAACAGACTCGTGCTCGAAGGCATCGCAACTCGCCGAACAACAAGAGGCAGCAACAAGTCTTCAAGACTCAAATGTAAAAATGATCAAAGATGTCCACAAGGTAGTCACTTTGCTCATTTTTTATAAAAAATTAGCTTTCTCCATGTACCCTATTTCGAATTAGGTTTCTCTCTAGAATATCTTCCTACGTTGTCCCACATGTGTTGCTTTCCAACTCATGCCAACGCGCTTGACTTGGTCAACCTTGGCCAAGCATGTTTGCAAAACCTCCTTTTCACACATGGAGGTAAAATCCAGCTCTAAAGTGATCCCTTTTCATACTTAGAGGATTTTATTCTCTAATCATGCAAATAATGGGTCCCCTACCCATTTTATTCATCCTCTTAACAAAAAATTAATGTCCCATAAAATTTGGGACATTACGCTTCCTCTTCCTTTCAAAATATTGCTTTCTCAAGCAATTGCAAGGATGAACCGAGGTTTATCTCTGCCCTTCCTCCCGTGAGTATCCTTAAGGATGATCAAGAAAATGGATGTCATATCAACAATCGTCTCAACTATCCTCTAAAATATGCAATCTAGCCTTGGGGTGAATACTCCCAAACAGCCTATCATGTAGAAGCATAACTCATGAAGGAACCAACAGTTACATATTTTCTTGAGGCATGAGATCTGGGATATATATGTGGGGCTTATCATCCCCCACATGAATCTCTCATCCCCAAGCTATCAATCATGGAAATAAGCGCTCAACAAGACAACTCATGAAAAATCTCCTTTCCACTCGAGCTCCAGAAATGAAGATGGTTGAATCTGGATTACAGGCACTATGTCTTGCTCCCATGCTGTCTCTCAAATTATGATGTTTGGAGTGTATTTTGATCATGGGTTGCAAAATTATTTCTCAAATGGAAAGAAGAGTAGTTCTTAAAGAATATCCCCTCCATCAATGAAAATCGCCTGGCTCCAAGACATGTCATCTATGATGAATGAGGAAGATCACCATAGAATTTCCCCATGAAATGTTTGCTGTAGGTTATACCCACGGTAAGTGCAAACCATTCCTCATTGGGTTACAATGCAACCTCATCCACCGCAACAAGAGGTACAGCATGGCAAGGACAGTACAAGAATATCATCTCTACCACCGAACAGCAACAGATGAGGAACAGCAACATATGAAGTCAAACACTGTCATATACATACAATGTATGGATTTTTATTACTGAATACTATGGTTTACCCACATTTAAGCAAATATGTTGCCGTAGCCATTGCCTCCTCTCGTGTACCCTTGAACATGTACCGCGTAAAATGAGAGTTTTTCTCACCAAAGACACATCCAACTCATGTGCCTTTCATAATCATGTTTTTTCCTAAAATCTGGACTCATATATCAGCAAGTGTCATGATCAGCAATAAAATGAGGAAATTTTTGTTTCATGTGTTGCAAGAGTAAAATAACAATTCTCCCAAGAGGCCGCAAGCCCCAACCGTCGCTTTTTAAAATTATGGTGTTGTTTTGTGTTACATGAATATCTATGTATGTCATGATAGAAGTACCGATAAATAGAAAATGGCTGAGTATATCAACTGATCATACATGAAATGTTAATTCTTGCCCAAGGCTACATAGTTGGATGGTTGTTCTATCATACAAGTTGGCTTAATTTTTCCCATGGAGCACCGAGGCTCATTCTCTTGTAGAGCCATGCACGTAAAAGATAATGATAAGAGTATACAAATCAGCCAATGTAAAAATAGATATCTTACCATATACCAAGAGCAGATGATGTATGGATCCATGAATGAATCCTCCACAGTTGTTTACATACCTACGAAGAGGAAATGTGAATCAGTTACAAGGAAGACTTCTTCTCATGCTTGAAACTCCAAGTCAAGAGAATGTATCATAGATGACTTCTTCCACTACCTCATCCATCTTCCTCCTTTTTTATCAAGTACACACATGAAATGATCCTGGGACTTGTGGTTGGTGGATCCACTACACTTCACACACATTTCATCCATTGTTACCGCTCCAAAGACACGATGTTGGCCCATTCACATAGGCTTCCAATAATATCTAGCTCTTTCTTGATGTTTCTGTCAAAGATATTTTCTATAATTTCCTGCACACATAAATAGGCTCCTCCAAAGGTGGAAGTACCTCTGTCATCAAAGACCAAGGAGATAATGCCATTTCCTCCTTCGCAACATCAGCAAAGTATGAGAGAAAATCTCGCTTGTGCTCTTCCCCATCAATGCCAAGCAACTCAAGTGTCACGACATGCTTACATCATATGACTCATGATGTAAAGGTGTCATATCAGAAATATGTATCCTTCTTCCTTGTTTCCCAATGATGTAAACATCCTCGTCATATCTTTTTCCATTCTTTTGGTACTCCTCCCATGAGGGCTACCATCAATTTCCTGTTTCTTGCATTTCATGAGGAGTGAATGTACCCTTGAGACCCTTAAGAAAGGTCTTTTCCCATGATCATGTTGACCCATAAGGATCCAAATGTGATGGAGGTGATGTTCTCTCCACCCATATTCACGTCAAGTGGATTCTCCCCAATGATGTAGCAAATGCCTCTTCCTCCGATTCACAATTTGCTTCATGATTCTCCATGGAGGTGTTTCATGGTTTCTACTTCATCCTCCAAAATTTCACCACCCTTTGGAAGGCTGAATGCACCATAAAAAATGTATGAGGATGAGGGTTCTTATCCTCCTTCTTGAACCCTTTGCATAAAAAGGTAAACATAAGGTCTTAAAGTGGCCATGTGGTTTGAGCCTTGGACCTCTCCAAATGAAATTCCACCATCCTAAGATAATTCTTCTGAAATAGAAAGTGGAACTCTTTGTTCTCATACCTTGGTGGATCTTGGGACCTTCTTGTGTGGTCGCAATGCAGATTTTCCAATGGTTTCCTCCAGATGGGCATACCCAAGTTATAAAGTGCACAGAAATCCTCCTCCCATGGTGGAATGGCTTCTCTTCCCTTTTGTCCTCCTCCATCAAAGGTTTGAATCAACCCTCGATAAAGTTTCCAAAATAACTTTCCCTTGAATGGACCAAGGGTTTTAACCACCAAATAGATGTTTCTCTCCATATGCCGCGTCTCCATCAAATAATTAACGTTCTTCTCCGTCACCGGATGCAGAACGCTCTGCAACCTTTTCTCCCAAGTTTGCAGCTGAAGTAACCCCATCAATTGTAGAAAATAGAAAAACCATTGCCTCTGATTTCTTCTTTTTTCCATAGGTCTTCCTCTCTCCTCCATCTACTTAATATATCGTGAGAACGTTTTAGCTCTAAATGTCAGAATGGAGTTTATAGTCACCCAAGTACTTGCTTAAGATTTGGAAATCCAAGCATCCGCCATGTGTCGGTCTTCAAGAGAATAGGACATACTGACCTCCTCCCCCTTTCTCCCTCCTCCTCGCAGCTCTTCTTTATTCCAAAATGGATGAGCTTAGGCTCATCTTCTTCACATTCTCTTGATATCGAACTCACAAGATGTGCTAGTTCGATGCTCCGATACCACCAGAATGTCCCTTTAAATGCCACAAGCCTATTCCAGAGATAGACTGTGGGGAATTTTTTTAGATATGTCACCTCTAAAGAGATGGGGTGAGGATCCAGTACACTGCCCTCTACGTAACTGGCTCATAGCCATGTGAAATTTCCCATTAGAGCACGATGAGAATGTCTCAAGATAGAGCAGCGTAATAAGCAAATACATCTAATGGAAAAATAGTTAGAAAAAACCATGAACACATAAAATGCTGAGAACTCAATGGCTATCACATTAATACATAGTAAAAGATAAAATATACATCATCTTGAGGAAATGATCACTCAATAAAGGCACAAATAAGCCTCAAGAAATTCAGACACAACAATATGAAGAACACCCAAAGGAATATATCAAGCCCTAGGCCGTGTCTCACATTATAGGAGGAACTACCGTATACATAGAAATACAAATATATAACAATGATAGGCTCAAATAAAGTGGGGGAGCAAGCTCCTCAACCCCCGAAAATACACATAACATCAATCCTCTAAAAAGCAGGATTGGTCAAACTATCCAAAAATGCTATAACACAGAAATGCCTATATTCGGAAGTACTACTCAAGAACCTGAAATGGATGGAGAAGTATAACAGTCGTTGTAGATGAAGAGCCCTTTCTCCAATAGGAACCAAAGTGAAAGTTTGACCTTTTCACCCAAGACTTCTCTCCAAAATCAAGCATCCTCACAAAGAAATATCCACCCACATGAAAATGTCAACATAGAGGAATGCTAGTTTTGATGGAAAGTGGTTGGCTCGATGCCAAAGATGATGGGATATGCTGGGTGAAACCTCTTTCGACCTCCCACCATTGAAACTCCTCTCCACCGAAAAACCAGTCTGATGGTGTGTGGAAACCTCCCCAACAACAATCAGCAACATTGCACACCCTTCGCCGCAAATCGCTTCGATGTAGATGATCGTGCTTTCCGTGCCTAAATGCTCGAATATGGAGGATGAGTGCAATCCTTCATGAGCTACTTAAGAAGGAGAGGAAACCTCAATAAGGATCATGTCTGAAGGCACCGGCAGAAATTACGAACAAAATAAGAGGCAAGAACAAGTTCAAGACTCAAATGTAAAAATGATCAAAGATGTCCACAATGGTCGCCTTGCTCTTTTACACAATGAGCTTCTCCATGTACCCTATTTCGAATTAGGGTTTCTTCTCTAGAATGTTCCTCCTACGTTGTCTCATTAAGGTGTTTTCCAACTTCATGCCAATGCCAGCTTGACTTGGTCAACCTTGGCCGCATGTTTGAAAACCTCCTTCACACACATGGAGGTGTGAAATCCAGCTCTAAAGTGATCCTTTCATACTTAGAGGATTTTTGTTCTCCAATCATGCAACAATGGTCCCCTACCCATTTTATTCATCCTCTAACAAAAATTAATGTCCCATAAAATTTGGACATTACATTAGCAATACTAACGCATCAGAATTGTAACAAGGCTATGTTACAACACTGAATAATAAAAGATAGCGCAGATAAAAGTTCTTCGCATGGACAAAAAGGGACAAGACTGAACTTCTCTAAGTTTCTTTGAAATGTCTACTGGTATGTGTTGGTCAGCTGATACGACGTATGGTTAGGCTATATGTTCTGTTAGCCACCTAGAAACTTGGGGCATTCCTAGTGGAGTTGCCACTTGATATAAAATTCATGGGTTTTCGGTTGTTGAATATCCCTGCTTTCTCGTGCCTCGAGGCATGCAGATTAGTTGTATACAGTTCACAAAGAAGATTCATATATGTTCATGTTAACTTAGACAACTTGATAAAATGAGGATGGAAGATTACCTCTCTTAGATCCTCGAATTGGAGACACAAGGAAGGAAGCAGGATCCTTCACTAGCTCCAAATCCCGACCTCGTGATCAATCAAAGCACCCGTAATCTCTACCGCAATATACTTCCTATCAATTAAGTTAACATATGATAAACATCAAGCAATGCACATCTAAGACATTCATTCCCATGCTATGTAAGTAATTGAGGAAATAATAACAATATTGATGTATCAATGGACAAATAGATATACTTATTGATTATAAAAAGGAGGATTACAAACTACCTGGCCAGAATGTCTCTCCTCCTAGTATTCCACTATCTTTTCTTAAATGTAGATGTTCTAATCAAAAATTCTCTGATGAAACCTCTTTGATCTTGACCACACCACAACAATCACCAGCTTTCACATGTATTCAAAACCTTCAACCTTTGACCAAGAGCCTACATCTCCATTTTATAGGAGATGGAGAGGGAAAACCTTTGGCTTTCTCCTTCCACTCGCTTCTAAATAGAAAACCAATAATATGTTTCTTAAATTTCCATGCTTTTTCTTTCTTGAGGTTTAGGTTGTTTTTTATAAGACCCAATAAGAGATTAGTGCCTGTGCCATTTTGCACGAATTTCATGAGAAAAAACGAGGTTTCAAATCATCTACAAGTCTGTTTCAAACTCAAAACACGAGTAACGCCGCTTCCAGGCTAAACAGACAAGCCCTAGCCACCAACGCGACCTTTTCATGGATTCGGTGCGTTATAACGTACTTGCTGTTATAGGCACGCACTCGCAGTAAGTAGGTTTAGCTTAAATTTCTTTTATTCTTCCATACGATTTTCCTCTGAGTCGATGAGGAGGTTATTTGACTCGTAAAAACTTCCTCACCATTGGACCTACTCATTAAAGCTACTATCTTCATGCATGAGATCTCCCTCCAAAACCGCGATGTCCCATAATGAATGCCACTACCTACATGATTGGCTGATTGGCTGTGTTGACTCGCCTATGTGCTCCATCCCCTTTTCACACATAAGGGTGCTTAATTAAGTCGCTAATATGTCCTCCTTTTCACATTAGTAGTGATTTGTTCATTAAGGAAATTTATGGTATCCATACCTCATTATTCATCAAACAAGGGCAAAAACAAAATTAACATTCCAACTAGCTCTTATGGCTAAATTGGTAATATTACAATCCTCCCTCCAAAATGTTGCTTGTCCTCAAGAAACTAAAAAGGTGAGGCAAAATCCTCCTCCTCCCATTGGTGACACCTCCATGATAAAATCTCCTCATAACTGCGGCCCCAATCCATCCCTTCATGACATGCTCCTCCCAAGTTCTCACAGATGCAAATGACTCATCCCACAAGGAAGCAAAAGACCCAATGAAGCAATCATGGTTTGCCCAATACCCCATGAAACATGTAGTACAAGAAAACATGGAGAATCTCTCTCCCAAAGGGCACAGCATCCAATCCTTCCATCCTCCTCCAATAATTCCCATAAAAAATAAGGAAAATCATCAATAACATAAGGGATCAAAAACCAAAGGACACATAAAACAACCATATGCACAATGGAGGTGGATCATAGTCCTACATGTGGAACCAAGAATACATTCTATGATCGCTTTCGATAATGATATGGTAAGTGTTGGAAATTGGATAAACCAACGCTCCTGTGTTTCGCTTAATACGGAATAACCACCTTCAGTGGATCTCATTCTCGGTACTGCGATTGCTTGGATTAAAACTCCCCAAGTGGGTTTTGTCTAACAGCATCAAGGATTCCCAACAAGTAATGCAGCGCAGGTCACGAGTTCGACACACCCGGATTTCGGCGGGGGAGGATTGTTGGACATTGGGATAACCAACGTCCTGTAAGCTGCATGGATTAAATCCGCTCTTCGTGGATCCCCCCATTCCCTCGGCAATGCGATCGTTGTCTAAACCCATGGGTTTTGGTCTAACGGCAATCATGGATTCTACTAGTAAGTGGTTTCCCTCCACTTATTTTCCGCCATATTCTTCCTCACATAATTTGAGAAGGTGAGAAATTTTTGGTGCCTTTGGAGTGCACCTGAATGTAAATCATCTCTCTATATCCTCCCATGGAGTGGCCATGTCACGCTTTATGGCCCCGTTGACCATGAAGTTTGTGGGCAGTTAACTTCTACTTGGAGCAATGGCCTACACATATATGGTAAAGGAATGCAAATATTCAATAAATAAATCATTATGTGACAAACATGATCCTTACCATATGTTTTGTTCATACAAAATGGAGTGGTTTCCAGATAGGTCCTCTATTCCAAAGATGAAAGAGGTGGTTGTGATAATCTCCTCTATGCCAGGCATTCTCCATCTCCACATGATCCATGCATTCTCAAATTCTGGATATATCCTCTTCAAATCCTTCCCAAGTATATCCCTCCAAGGTTAGTATGGTATGCTCTCATGGAATAAGTATGGCTGTTAGAGAAAATATTCACAAAGTTGCATTAGAAAATTTCTCCTGAGCTTGGAGGCTTTAGATAAGAAGATCCTACCATGATAGTAGATGACCTCATCTCTCGACTGACATAAATTTGCAGCGGTCATCCAATATCATGCAAGCAAAAAGATCTCTTGAAATAATCACTGCCGCTTGGGATTTAACAAGGGATTTATCTCATAGTGACAAAGATTGATGCCATGTCAGCCATATCTCATGGATGTCCTCCTCTTGAAATTTGCCAAAGTCACATACCGGGATGTTATCCTCTCCGTGGCTCCTCTTGTAGCTACTCTTCATGCTCAAGTGAAGGTTGAAGCCATGGATATTAGTATTCCATGGAAGCTATCACCTATCCAAAATTTCCCGAGTTTGGCCAAAGCATGAGTGGCCACTCATTCTCTACCATGTGTGGAAGGTTTTCCCAGTTAAGAACATCTTTTGAGCCTCCAAATTCGCTGAATAGTCCCCGTACCCATGATGGTGTCATCCTCCATCCTCAGATTATCTCTGCCATAAGATGAGGTGAGAGTGGGTAATGATGATAGAGAGAATTTTCCTTCTCCTAAGTCTACTCCAAGACTCTCACGTTGTACCATGACCTCCTCTAAATGCCCCCACTCTCTTAGATATAAGGAGGAAAATGGCTATGTGAGACATTACCAACTTTGGATCAGGTGGCCTGGGTGGTTTTCCACAAAATAGTGATGTCTCCTCACAAAGTCATATGCATAGATGTAATTACTAGGTCCTGATCCTAATTACAAGAAATCCAACTATTTTTTCTATGTGGAATTTTCCAATACTTTGGTACTAATTTCTAATGATACAAGAGTCCTCTTCCAATTGGAGAAAATGTTCTCTTCCCATCTTCTGGGTGGTGGATCATCTCCTACCATTCCAATGCTATGATTCCTCCTTTCCGGTTCTTCTTCCTCCTCCTCATTCGAAAAGATCATAGTATGAATCTCATTCAAGTGTGTAATTTAAAAGACTCACTGAAGCATGCATAAATTATAGCCCTAACAAGAGAAATGACGCTACTATCTTCGACGGTACTAGGATGATCAAGACAAATGTTAAAAATCTAGATCTATGCATTAGAAGATACAATTAAAAGAGAAAATAAGATTTACCTACAGATCCAATAGACAAGACAAGAATATATCCATGAATAATTTTATTAATTAATTTAGAGGAAAACACAAGAGGGTGTTCTCTGTTTTCCTCAATGGGATGGGTCTCCGTGAGTCCTCAACACCGCATTTAGAACTTCTCTCTTTGATGGTGTAGAAAACCTAGAAAAAATGGAAAAGTATACAAGGATTATGGATCAACAGCCGCATCAAAGTGTTGAGATCCGCAGTGATATTTAGGCAACAAAAGGTGACAAATGAACGGAAAACCCTTCATTTACAACAAAATATTGAGTTAGTTCCAGAGTGGTAATAAATTAAAATATTATTAACCAAACCTAGATCCAACTTATGGAATATTTTATTATACTTGTTGGAGGGAAAAAGGAATTTGACTTCACAATCCTCATTTATAAATAATAAATAACTAAATGATTTATTTATCATTTTAAGACGATTAAGTAATAATAAAATAAATAAATGATTTATTGATCATTTTAAGGATATGGTTATATTTATAATCAAATAAATAATTATTTATTTAATTATTTAAGGGTGAATTAATATATTTAACAAAGAATATTATTTAAATAAGATTTAAATAATATTCTTTAGAAAATAATAAGATAACACCCATTTATCTAATTAATTTCCTTGTTTTGGGTTAAATATAACCAGAAATATTAATTAAACTTTTGTTTAACTAATTATTTCAAGGAGGAAATCAAACAAATGATTAAATATTTCCTCCCCATGGGGTTTCCTCACAGTCATAAACAACTTAATAAAGGTGATTTACTAAGTTATTATATAAAACAATTTTACTTGGAGTAAAATTGGTCTTACATAGTGTACTTGGGTCCATCTAATGATAATAGGTTAGATGACCAAAAAATGGTGTAACAACTCTATATAGTGTGCCTTTTCTCACGCATTATCTATGTCCAAAAACATGATTCTTGGAATGTCAAGCAAAGCCTTTTCCTCCTCAAATCTCTTTGGAGATCATCACTAAAAGGTACTTTGTTTTTTCTTGAAAGTGATTTCATCTTTTCCTTTTTGATGGAAAGTGCACTTTTATGCCGAAATGTTATTTATGCTTTAGTAAGGCATTCAGACTTAGTTCCTTTCAATGGAATCTTTAGGTAGTGGGTTTGGTAGATTTAACTAACCCATGAAGAGGTATTCGCTAGCCCATCAATAAACATATAGACCCTCCTTGTTGTAAATAAATCATGAACTATAACAAAGTTTTAGAAATTACAAATATAAGTTTTCTTTATGGATTACTGATTGTTTGAGCTTTTCCAGCTCCCATGAAAGGTGCCTTTTGATCTTCTTCGATCAAACTTTCCTCCACCAAATTCATTGTGAACTCGAATATATTCACATTGGTATGACTCAATGTAGACAAGCCATGAAACCACCAATCATAAAGCTTACCTCACAGCAAGATACACTGATACTCTACCTTGGTACTTGGTTTAGATGGAAGTATATGTCTAGCATTCACTTCATGATTTGGCAAAGCGTACGATGACCTATCAAATTCCTAAAAGAAAAATTCGCCCATAATTCGGGAAGATCATGATTCTATATGAATCCTCCACCCCTATTGTGATGTTGGAAATATTGTCATTGATGGCAAGGAGGCAAAGGCCAAGCAAAGGAGGCGTGTAATCATATTTCAAGAATAGAGGCGAGGTGAGTGACGCGAATAGAGGCAGGTGAGCGGCTGTGAGTGCAGGAGGAAGAAGTATCTGTTATTCCAAGAATAAAGAGATGAGCGCAGATGAGGCAGAGTCACATAAAAATTCTAATCATAGCCTTCAAATCGCATTACACATACACCACAAATATTATCTGTGACCGCATGATCCATTGGAAATGATACTTATTATCCGTTATATACATGTGAAGCGCATCATATAATAGTCAAGGTACATACATTAATATATTTAAGTGGAGCACGAATGTAAAGTGGGGAACCCTCCCCAATCGGATCGAAAATGTGAAGAGTCCAAAAGGGAAGCGCACAACTACCGATTGGTTTATTTCGATTGAATTCCAATCGGAGCAATACTGGAGTCGCAATAGTTGGAGGATATCAATTCGTGCGCACATGAGCATCCGGTATTGACCGGATCAGTCGTGGAACAATTAACCGGTTTGGCATTATGTTGATCGTCGATTGTGTTGATCGTCGATTAGCGACGTCGATCGGTGTTGATCGCTCATTGTGTTGATCGCCGATTGCGATGATTGGAATCATATCGAATCGGAATCGGAGGAGCGATAAACGCAATCGGAGGAGAATTAATGCATCGGAAAGCGTGATACGTGGGGTCAAGGCGAGTCACATATAATGAATTTGGTTTAATAAAGGTTTAATCTGATTACGTAATGTTTATGTTAAAACCTTATATAAGGACGCCGAGAGTCGATTTAAGATTGTATTAAAAGAAGTCAAGCAGTACAAATACAACGTTGTTGTGATGATGCCGCGTGGTCCGTAGACCCACGGGGTCTTCTGCATGACCTGGGAGGGCGATTAATAACATACGAATGTGATATATGTCCGTTCCGCTTGCGGAATGTTCCATATCAACAAGACACTCGTGGCATGAAAAGCGTTTGAATTCCTCTGCATTTACAAATGGATATAAAGGCACATTTACACATATGCGAAGCATAATTGATGCCAGAGGACAAGAGAAAACATCCGAAAGAAGATAAAACAAAGTCACAGAAAAGACAAAGACAAAAGAAAAGATGTTGCAAGCTAAGAGACAAAATGAGGAGCCGGAGTTCAAATTGTAATTCGAATGTAAATGTTTTAATTTTATTGTTTGTGATGTATTGGCAGCCCTAAAGAGAGCAAATATCCCATCAGATTACAAAGTAACTCATGCCATATTTTTCCGAGTAAGCCGAAAAGATGAGAAGGCCGAAGTGGCAAAGATATTGATCGTCTATTTCTTAATTAAGAACAAAGAAGGCGAAGTTGGTTTTTTTATAAAATGGTAATATTCAAGGGGAGACAAGTTGATGAAAAATAGAATGAGAAGAGGAGAGAGTGTGCAAAGGTAATTGAAGATAGTTGAAGAAAATAAGCACCGCAAGAAGAATGAACAAGGAGGAGCCGAGAAAGAAGAAAGAAGGTCAGAGAGATGATGTGTCCGATATAAGAGTTGATGAATAAAAAGAGAAGAAGGTACAGAAAAATGAAATGGGAGCATTCAAGGTAAATCGCCAGTGTTTTTCTTTGAAAGAGGCAAGGAAGTTGGAGCTCACTGGGTTGTAGCTTGATAGATGTGCTCGCCAGCCGACGAGGTGGAGCCCCGTAGGTTGGTGTCAGAGAAAACAGAGATGGAGGTTGAGTCACATCAAGTTGTAGTTTACAAAATGTCGGCTAGGCTGACCGAGGTTGGAGCCTGTAGGCTGGTGCCTGGCAAAAAATTGATGGGAGTTGGAGCCTTTGTGTTGAAGCCAAGTGCACTGAGGATAGAGCCCCGTAGGTTGTCGCAAAACAAAGGGTGAGAGTGGTTTGAGCTACTTTATCACAACAATAATAAGATGGTTTTCTCCTTTATGGGTTTCCAATTTACATCCGGTGTCTCTCGTGCATGATATTTATGTATTGACTGATATGTATCATTTGCTTAATACTGCTGTTTCCTGGGCTCAAGTTCATCGCCTATTAAAACTAATACTTAGACATATTCTAAGATTACAATAAAAAAAAGACAGAATGTAATAAACCCATTCACCCCCCCCTCTCAGCTTAATTAGAGATTCAACAATTATACCGAGCGGCCTTTGTACAAGTCTAGCAACCGAAGGAGATCCTAGGTTCATAATATTTATTAAAAGAAGGATGCTCAGAACCAACAAAGCCCCTTTCTTCACCGGTGAAAATTATTTTCTCGGAAAATCGTGATGAAGACATATACGTCATCAGAGTAGAAGTCCTGGCCACAGGTAAATTAGGGATATGCCTCCAAGTCAACTGATACAGAAAGAAGTTAAAGAAAGCTTTGCAAATAATGAAAAAGCTATGAATGCTGAATCTCGAATGGATTATGTGAAGCAGAAGCTTATTAAAGTAATGGGCAAAGACATCATGCAAGAAAACATGGGATACTCTTGAAGACATACGAGGGAGACCAAAAAAACCACCCCAAACTTCTGCATAGAGCCCAGTTTGAAAAATTAAAATGAATGATGATGAAGATGTTGGCAGCTTCTTCTAAAAAAGTTTCAGAAATTGTTAACAATACGAAAGCTCTGGAGAAACCCATACCAGAAAGTATAGTTGTGCAAAAGATTCTAAGATCACTCCCATCCAGATGAATCCTGCTGTATCTCAGCTAGAAGAGACAGCTGGTTTGGGAGACTTTGACTATGAAACTTACCATTTGGAAAATCTAATGTAAATTATGAAATGAGGTTCTACAAGAAACCAAGTTCGAGGGAAGCAAAATTTCTTTAAAACAGAAAAAGAAGAAAGAAGAAGAGGAAGAAATATGCTCTTGCTCGCATGAAGAAGAAAAAATTTGTCAAGAAACTGATAGAGGCTCAGCAGATACAAAGGTAAAATCCTCTCCTTCAAATGCTTTAACCGGTGGAAGAGTTGGACATTATGCCGCTTAAAGGTCTCACAAGAAAGTAAGAAATCAAGCTCAAGAATCGTAGAAAGACACATCAAAGAATTGGCAGAATGGAAAGAAATTCACAGAAAATCCTTCTATGCAAAAGCAAGACAAGCAGACATTCAAGATCTCCGACAACTCCTCAGAGAAGAGGGAAACTGAATTTTTATTAATGGCCATAGAAGATCTCATGACTTTCAGCAGAAGAAGAAGAAGAAGGGGAAGTCGATCTGATAGAGCTAAGAAGTGCTCCGAGGAGATTGAGAGACTCAAACTAAAATGCAAAACAAAGGATATTCTCCCCAAATGTGTTGGAAGAAGAAAAAATTGTCCTCATGTCGTCAAGGTAAGGCTTGAAGAAGCCAAGAAGATAGAAGATATGTTATCTTCAAAGAAATTAAAAGATAAATTGAGAACAAGAGAAGCTGGAAGAAGAATGTATGTCCGGAAAGAAATTAGAAAGGTCTCAACATAAAGTTTCTATATACCTTTCTCAAACAACAAGCTCTATTAAGTTGAATGAAATTTTTGGTTGCTCAAAGATCCCCCTAAGTGATAAAGACTGAATAGGCTACCAAGGAGAAATCAAGTAGAAGGAAAAGAAAAGGTCGACAGAGATTACTTTTGTAAAAGCAAAGAAGGATGAGGAAGTAGCTCAAATAATTTTACAAAAGAAGATATCTGCAATAAGAGAGACAAAGAGTGAAGAAACCTAGTAACAAAGAAATAGCAATGAATACTAAGATGGCGCAAAAAGAATCATATGCTCCCTAAGATATCAAATTTGAATACTGAGGAAATTTTTCCCTCCTATGAAGAATGCCACCGCTATGTTCACGTTAGACACATTGTCGCATATTGTTATAAGGAAGAGTAATTCGTGACCAAGTAAAAGATGCAATCATGAAGAGGCCATTCTCAAACAAACAAATGGAGAAAACAATCACATCAGAAAAATAATTTCTATGGTTATTGCTTTACTGTAAAGGGAATGGCCATGTACTATTGAATGTGGAAAGTATAGACAAAGACCGATGTTCACTCAAGGAGGTTGATGGGAGTCAAAGCAATTTTGTTAGTGCCTACAATTCTCGCAAAAACTATAATCAAATGTTCAAAAAAGGTCAAAGTGGATAAAGAAGGTGAATAATCAATCAATTCGTCAACTGTCAAGATCGTTACATTGGATGTTAGTCGCCTCCAAACACAAAGGATCGGAGACAAGGCAAAAGTTTATAAATCCTTTTTTGATGAAAAGAAATCGCAATGTTATTTTTGGTACGATAAATCAGAAAGATCAAGGGAAAAGGTCACTACATAGACAATGGCAGAGGAAAAGCCCAAGAGGTACTACGGGATGGACCGAAAGAAAATTTCATCGAAAGTGTCACCAAAATGGGACAAAGGTTTGAAGTTCTTTAGAGCACAAGATTGTGTAGTCGTCATAATAACAGAAAGACTCAAAGGTAAACCGAATAAAGAGAACAACAAGTACACAGTGAAAGAGGAAGATGAAGCCTGCCATCTTAGCAAACTTGAGGAGTCATGACAGGTACAGAGATTGGTACATCTCAAAATGACCATATCATCAATGGGTTGTAAGAAGAAAGTCAGTTGTGGATAAGCAAATAAAAAGGCTATCTTCAAGTAATTATATGCAAATCTTGTCAATTAGAGAAACAGACGACATCCTTTAAATCTAAAGAGGAGTTGTCAACAAGAAGACCACACCCGCCTGTGCACATGGACCTGTGGACCTTAGAACTAGAACACCAAGGGAGAATCCTATTTTCATGCTGATAATAGATGACTTTCCAATGACATGGGTTTTTCTTCAAAATAAATCAAGCATTGAAAATTAAGATATTCGTAGCATTAGCAAAAATCAAACTGATGCAACAAATGTACTGGGACGACAGGAGGAGAATTACGATTATGACTTTAAGACCATAAAAATAAAATGATGAACAAAAAGAAACAACGGACATTATAGACACTCACAGAATGGAGAAGGTGAGAGACAAAACAAGTTCGAGACAACAACAGCTTGAGCTAGCAAGAGAATAACATTGCTCAAAACTTTCTGCGTAAAGACACAAGCAAGAAGGATTCTAATAAAGTTTATTTAAGGCTACAAGACAAAACTCATATGAACTATACATGGAAAGCGCTCAATAAAACATTTCAGAGTTCAGAAAAGTGTTACATAAAGAACAATGATGTGGAAAACCTTGGGAAATTGATGCAAGAGTGAAAAAGAAGAGATTTTTCTAGGATATGCTTCCAAAAGAAAGGGTACAAGTACACAAAAAGATCTCAAGATAGTCAGCAAGATGTGAGATTTGACGAAGAACTTCCAAACAATACAGAAAACACAGTAATGCCGTAGTCCAATGACAACCAAGGAAGAGGTATAAGGATGATGGATGGAAACAAAGGTACAATGACACGCAGCCGAGCCTGAAAAACCCCCCTCAAGATACACTCGTAAGAATCATCTGAAGACTCAGACCAGAAGACAGAGCAGAACACAATAGGCTACCCAACAGAACAAACAAGAAGCATATAGCCATGTTATCACAAATAGAGCCAAAGAAATTTGAAGAAGCTAAAGGGACAAGTATTGATAAAAGCAATGAATGAAGAATTGACCAAATTGAGAAGAACAAGAACGGAAACTATTCCTAGACCTATCAGAGAAAATATCATTGGTTCAAAATGGGTATTCAAAACAAAATGAATGAGTACATATAATCAGAAAACAAAGTAAGACGGTCTGGCAGCTGATACTACAAATAAGGATCGGATTATGATGAAACATTTGCCTCTCGTAGCTAGAATGGAAGCTATCGTAATGTTCTGCATTTGCTATCAAGACTTCAAGGTATATCAAAATGGATGTCCGTTTGTGTTGGAGATCTAGAAGAAGAAGTGTACATGGACACCAAGGCTTCCCACGTACGTACAAAGAAGACTATGTGCAGATCAAGAAGGTCCTATATGGATCGAAATGTCCTCGCGTTTGTACTCAAGATCGGACAAATATTTGCAAAAAATGGTTTTAAAAGAGGTGGAGGTAGACACACCCATACATAAAAGCGCATGAAAAAATGAACTCCTAATTGTTGTTGTATATAAGATGATGACATGTTTGAAGCAACAAAGATGAAATAGCAAAAGGGTTTGGTTGATGAGATGAAAACAGAGTTTGAAATGTCTATGATTGGAGAACTCAGCTTACTTGGGATCGCAAATTCAACAAAAGGACAGCACATTCATTTTCAAGAAAATACTTAAAAGAAATGTAAAAATTCAAATGGAGGACTGCAACCAAATGACAAACTCCCATGATCAATGGATGCAAGTCAGAAGCCGAATGATATCCAACAGATCAAAACTCTGCTGCATCCGTTGATAGGCTCACAGTGATTGATGTACTTTCAAGACCAGACATCATGCTAGCAAAAGAGACTAGTGGCAAGATATCAAGTAAAGACCTAAACAAAACTATCTTCTGCGTAAAAGAATAATCGATATCTACAAGGAACCTGCACAATATGTGGGCTTTGGTATCCTAAAAGGCAAAAGCTTTACCTTGACAAAGATGTACACGCATGCAGCATTGGGCCACTGTGGATGATAGGAAGAGGATAAGTGGAGGTGCATTCTATCTAGGAGAAAGTCTCGGTGGCATGGCTAAGCAAGAAACAAACATCCACTGCCTACGTGCCTCTATAATATATAGCAAACAGCATCATGTTGCACACAAGTCATGTGGATGAAGGCATACTTCAAGACATGAAGGTAAGCATTAATGAAACCTATCTCAATCAAATGTGATACAAGTGCTATAAGTATATCCAAAAATCCCGTGCTTCATTCAAAACTAAACATATACCAATCAAGTATCATTTTTCCGAGGAACAAGTGGTCAAAATAGTTAAACTAGACTATGTACCAACAAAGGAACAGATAGCAGATATATTTACTAAACCACTTCACAGAGAACCATCGAATACTTGAGAGACAAACTAGGGGTAGTATCTGTAGATACTATTCTTAAATATGAAGAGAAAGTGGCTAGCCTCGTGGGAGAACAAAACGTAAGATATCATCTGTGGAGAATACCAAAGATGTTTACAAAACAAGTCCATATGATCGCATTCTCGCACGCATTCACATGAAAAAAATTAAACATATATCGTACTAGCACAGATTATAGCAAGAGATATATATATAGTAAGAAGCAATTAACACAGATTTTCATATTGTTAACACAGGGATTAATGTATCATTGTGTTTCATTGTGCCACATATCTGGGAGGCAAGAGAACCACTTCGGTACAGAAGAGGACTATACGTAACTTCGTAGAAATGAAATGCAAAGACAAACCTACACAGAGATGAGGCGGTTGCCTTGCTATTGATGTCAAAGGGGGAGGAAGAACAACAACAGGAGGGGAAGAGTGGGGCCAAACAAGGTGAGGAGGCAACAAGAGAAAGAGAAAGCAAACAAGAGAGGGTAGATTAAGCACACGCATGGGGGGAGATCATGGAAATATTGTTGATGGCAAAGGAGGCGCGTCAAGCAAGGAGGCGGTAACTGTTATTCTGTGAATAGAGGCGGGCAGGCAAGAGGACAAAGAAGAGGCAGGTGTGAGTGACAGGAGTGGGGCAGGTGAGGGAAGAAGCAGAGTCATATTCCGTTAAGAATAAAGGCAGAGAGACAGACAGAGACAGAGAGAGTCGTTATGTACCCGGAATCGGGGCCCAAACCGGCATTATACACCACAAATATTATTCCGTAATCACATGATTCATTGGAAATGTATACTTATTTATCTATATATATGTGTAGCGCATCATAAACAATAGTCAAGGCATATACATTAATATATTTAAGGAGCACGAATGTGGTATGGAACCCTCCCCCAACGATCAAACAAGAAGAGTCCAAAAGTGGAAGCGCATTGCAACTACCGACACATTTCCGATTGAATCGCAATCGAGCATTGAGCCGCAATAGTTGAGTGATATCACTCAAAGTGACATGATATCCGATTGAACGGACGGCCGTGGAACAATTAACCGGCTATATTATGTTGATCGGTCGATTGTTGATCGCCGATTGTGTTGGATCACGATTGTGTTGATCGCCCAATAGGTTGATCTTCACGATGATTGAATCATATCGAATCGGAATCGGGATAAGGAGCGATAAATCGCAATCTGAGGAGAATTAATGCATCGAAAAGCGTGATATGGGCCGGGCGAGTCATATATAATGAATTTGGTTTAATATTTAATCGCATTGCGTAATGTTTGTTAAAACCTTATATACATCGCCGAGAGTCGATTTAAGATTGTATTAAAAGAAGCTGTTGTATAAATATAACGTCATAGTGATACGCCGTGTGGTCTGTAGACCCACGGCCTCACTAACGAGGGCGATTAATAACATACGACCGTGATATATGTCTCACTTCCGCTATGAGCCATGCCCCATATCAACAAGACACTCGTGGCATGAAAAGCGTTGGAATTTTCCACCACAAACAGCGGATATAAAAGAAGATGATACATATGCAAGAAGCATAATTGGCCAAAGGAGAGTGACGTAAGAGGAAATAGATCCGAAAGAAGATAAAACACAAATATTTAAAAGACAAAGACAAATTTAAAGAAAAGACAAAATATGAAGAAGCCAAGAGACAAAATGAGGGAGTTGAGTTCAAATTGTAATTCAATGTAAATGTTTTAATTGTTTTTATTGTTTGTAATGTAATAAGTTCTAAGAGACAAATATCCCACCGTAATATTAAATAAGCACTACAAATACATTTTTTCCGAGTAAGCCGAAAGAGATGAGAAGGCAAGGCAAAGAGACATGATCGTCTATTTTCACTCTGGAATACAAACAGCCAGTGAAGCTATTTTTGTATAAAACAGTAATATCCAAGGAGACAAGTTGATGAAAATAGAATGAGAAGAGGAGAGAGTGTGCACTGAAGATAGTTGAAGAAAATAAGCAAGCTGCAAGTTAAGAATGTGAATAAGGAGGAGCTGAGCAAAGAAGAAGAAGGCTGAGGAAAGATGATGCAGGTCTGATATAAGAGTTGATGAAATGGGGCAGAGAAGAAGGTACAAAACAGCCGATATCCAAGGTAAATCAGCAAGTGTTTCTGAGCAGGTTGTTGAGCTCGCTGGGTTAGACATAGGATGTCATTGTAGTCACCGGGAGGTAGGAGCCCGTAGGCTGGTGTCAGGAAAATAGATGGAGGAAGCCGGCCACTGCTTGGGGAAGCTTGATAAAATGTCGTTGTAGCCGACCGATATTTATTTCCTGAAGGTTGGTGCTCGGCAGAAATTGATGGGAGTTGGAGCTTCTCGCAAGTTGTGGCTGGTAAGAATTGAGGATAGAGCTCGTAGGTTGGTACCGCAGTAAAATAAAGGCAGAGAGGGAGTTGGAGCTTGCCTGTATCACAACAATAATAAGATGTGGTTTTCTCCTTTTATGGGTTTCCTACCTATACTCCGGTGTTCCGTGCATGATATTTATGTATTGATTCGATATGTATCATTTGCTTAATACCCGCCGCTCTCAAATTAAGTTCATCGCTCTATTAAACTAATACTTTCATATTAAATTCTAAGATTACTCTCACATCAAATAGAGTTTGAAATGAAGGTGTAAATAAGTTTATTGAAAGTTTAAAAGATCGTGAATGTATTAAATCGATTCACCTCCTCCAGTTTAATTAGAGATTCAACATGATGTTGGGGTCTCCTATTGTCCTTGATCCGAAAAAAATGAAAACTCAAGTGATCATTGAATATTTGAGGATTGAGGACTCACACTCCATGAAATAGTATTCAAGAGTTTTATTTTTCTTGAAACCCTCCATTTCCACTACTAAGAATGTAGTACATAGAGCATTGGGAAACCCGTTGCTCAACGTTGATCACTCCATCGATGAGAAATTCTGCAGCCTTCACCATGTGGAAACCCTTTAGGAGATTCTTTATGTCTATCCATCCTCATCTCTCCTTTGCATTTCTAGCAATGTCTTTCCATAGTTCGAAGAAGAAGCTTTGATACCTTTCCTTATCTCCTTCTCGATAAAGCAGCTTTTTACCTTGTCTTTTTATCATCTCTCGTATAAACATATTTTCGGTTTTTCTTCGAGATGCATCTTTCATTCGTGAGAGGAACTTTCTTTCTAATGACACATGAAATATGTTGAGCCAAGATTATGCTATGATACCACCGTAATATTCCCAAATGGAAAAACATGAATATAGAACAAAATGTTGAAATAGAAATATCACATCAAAAGCATGAGACAAATATGGAGCTATTATTCATCATAAATATAAACAAATATGTAAAATATAATGGCCACAAACCATAAGACAAGATACAACAAGTTCAACAAAGAAATCCTCAAGAATGAGGAAGTCATACTATCAAAATGTTGGAGACACTGCTACGCCGTAGTCATAAGAGCACTACTACAAAGAAATGAACATACAAAAGATAAAAATGGCTAATATATGCCTCAAAGATAATGTACAATGAATATTGCCTGGCACAATCCCTTCAACAAAGGAACCCAAGAGGGTTCTAGAAAACACCTAATAATACAATATGAGTTGCAAAACCTAGGACAAAAAGTATGTCGAACAAAGTAACCGAAGATTTAGCGGGTTTAAAGATGATAAGAAAGTAACATTCCCTTTAATTACTTAATTTCCTAAGTTTAGACTGTCCCATTAAAATAATTAATTTTTACTAAGAAACAAAATTCCAGTGGACTTTTGTACTGGGCTGAAGTTCTTTGAACAATGTGCCTAAGCCTTCCACACCAGAGACTTGGAGTACCACTGCTACCAAAAATCACTGCAACTTAATACGGTTTTGCCCAAATCACGATGGGTACAAAACCCCCAAGCT
Organism: Pinus albicaulis; assembly: GCA_034641835.2. Taxonomy (NCBI): domain Eukaryota; kingdom Viridiplantae; phylum Streptophyta; class Pinopsida; order Pinales; family Pinaceae; genus Pinus; species Pinus albicaulis. Next base: position 91,865 of record JAXQQM020058039.1, read on the forward strand.
TGGGTATCAAGCTCCACAAGCCAACTTGTGGTGCTTTGACCTCCAACCCTCAAACACTATGGTTTGCAGACCAAGCCACAAAAATCAACACTCCCTCTTAGCGCAGGGGTACTTCAAGGCTAGAAGTAAAAATCATCATCTAGCTTATTAATTACCAGTCTATCCGGTATCCATCACCGCAAGATACCCTATAAAATGAATCGACAACACGCAGTGCCTCTACTCGTCACATCTAAACCCGAAGATCCCGAACCTCCAAGGATGCTCCCTCCAAGGCTAGACTTCCTCTCGAGAAATACATGATCTGGCTGATTTCTGGCACTCATCCTCCTCGGATCAAATACCACCTCGTGAAAATACTTAAATATTTGACAGTGCAAATATCAATGATTCGATGAAGACTCTAGCTCACCACACCTAGTCCATTACATGAAGTTACTCCGGACAATTTGATTCTACCTACGAAAGAAATCTCGAGTTATCCATTAATGACATGTCACTCTAGGTATTTAAATATACCCATAATATATTTAGATAACTGTTTTAGGAGAGTTATAACCTCCATCACACAAGCATTGGAATAATAATGAAAACGATAGCAATATGGTCCCATTTTCTGTCCACACATAACTTCCCCAAAACCGAAAAAACTCTTGTGGAGGAAACTTAAAGGAGCCTACAAATGAGGAAATTTATGTCGTAATCAAGGAGACGTCAACTGCTTTATGGTTTGTGAAAATCTTTTACGAGAGCACTTCACCATTTAATCTTTCAAGCACTTATGCCAACCGAGATGGCGTTGGATCTGGGCACAATGTGTTGTGTTCCTGTGATTTGGCAGATTGGCATACCAAATGACAAAGAAACATGGAACCAATATTTAGAGTTCTAGGACCTAGCCTTCCTAGACTCAGAGAGGGATCTCTCAGGTTATTTTGCAAAGGATGTGTGCTTGTTTGCTTTTAAGGGTTGATTTTAGTCTTGTTATTAAGTGGAAGGTTTGTTTGCTTGTTTTGGTTGGACACAATGATCAAAGAGCATAGATAGAATGGGAAATCTCTAATTTATTGGGCAATGGAGTCATATGGAAGTCATGAAAATTTTATAAAAGGATCGGGGAGTATCATAGGGAAAATATAACTTGGCCAATGGATCTTCAAAGGAATAATGAGGTGAACATTAAGGAGAAGAATGAAAAGTAGGACAAAGAGAAATTAAGAATTCTTTATTATGTACTTTAAACAAGAGACATCTTTCAAGGAATATGTTTTGAAGCAAGCCAAAGGACAAGGCAAACCATAGACGTTTTTGGACAGAATTTTAATAAGCAAACCTTTCAGACAAAAATCTAGCAATCAAAAGACTACTTTCAGATAAGAAAACAGTAACAGCAACCTAAGATCAAAAAGAAATAATCTAATCTTCTTTTGACTAACTCTCTGAGGATATTCAAAGTAACTTTTCTAAAGGCAGAACAGAGGACAGGGCATACCATAAACATCCCTGGTTTAGACTCTATTAAGCATACTTTAAAGAAGTTTCAGAAACAATTCTCAAGTTTTACTCAAAGTAGCATGGACTTACCACTTAATTTCCAGGTTTCACTCTATTGAAATCATTCCTTAAAACAACCTCTCAAGTTGTACTCAAAGGAACATGTACTTACTAAAAGATAAACTCCTTGGTTATACTCTATTGAATCATTTCTAAAATAACAAGCTAGATGGAACTAGAGGGCAATCAAGAATCCTCCAATCAGACCTCGCAGAAGAAAACATTTAGACAGTGAAGAGTGAAAAGAACTAAGGTGCTTTCAAAAGACATTTCTTAGCCTAAAACCTTTACTCTACTGTAACAAAGAAAGATGGAAACATAATGAAAATAGGAAATAACAATAAAAGATATAATCACTTCACAAATATCCAAGCTCAGGGATCTAGTGATCTAGCCTCCTCCATCAACAAACAAATCAGGACATCCACAAGATTCAAGACATCAATTTTCTTTCAACTTCTAAGAGACTATGTATTACTTCAAAGAGTCATCAAATGCCAACAATACAACAAGTCCAAATTCAGTATTTATGTTGTAAATGAGGAGGTGAGGTTAAGATAGGGTTTGAGTGTCATTTATTACAGAATAAGTGCATTCTTGACCTTGAAAACCATGCAAGGCTTAAGGCAGGAATATCTGCAGCTACTTCTCTATTTCAATAACTATGTTTTAACTTCTAGGGAAGAATAGGTGAAAATTTTGACTTTAAGGCTTATCCTTAAATATTACAATAACTGCCTTGACAGATAAAATATCTTCTGATTGTGCAATAACTACCAATTGCCTTTATGAAAGGAAATCAGGTTCTAGGTGGCAATTTGATCTTTTGGAGGAGTAATTGCTTCCCTTTTGAGTTATTCGAGGTTGTCTTTGGGTATATTTGTCTTTGTTTTAATCATAAAACTCAGTAATACACCTTTAACCTTGATTTTTATTTAAGAATTTGTCTTACTGTCTTTTCTCTATTTTTGCTTAAATAACTGTTTTATTCATTTATCTTTTATCCTTTAAGCTTTAGCCTTTATCCTTTAATCACTATCTTTAAAGGGCTAATCTATGTTTTTTCCTTTGATCTATAATTAGCCCTTTTGATTCTTCTGTTCTTCACTGTTCCTTCATGTGTTAGAGGGTTCTTGATCGATCGATGGTCATGAGTCATCATCGATCAGAACTTGAGAAAAGGCCCTCTGATCTTCACAATTCGAATTAAGATCCCTGGATCGTTATCTAGAGGGTCTGATTTTGTCATTTATGGACTGTGGGAGAGCTTTTTTGGCATCACTGCCATTAAACTTGCAAAATACAAACAAATATTAACTTTAAAACCTGCAGAAGTGGAGAAAAACACATTTTTGGGGTTTCTGAGGCATCGGGGGCGAACTGCAGAGGAAAAGAGGGTGCAAGGGAGTGATCTCAGAGGCGAAATCATAAGGAAATTCAAATGAGGGTGACAAACTTTAAATTTTTGTGCAGGAAGGAAAAAGCGGTTTTGGGAAACCACCATGGTTTATCATGCAGGGTATGGGCAGTAAGCGGTTTCATCCTAGGGCTGTGCGATATCACTGGGTGATTGTCGCGTGTCCTAGGAAAAACCACCCATTTCGCGCGGATTGGGGTGTTTAAACCCCGGTATCAAATTCTGCGCAATATGTGATTTAGACCGTCAGATCTTGAGGAGCGAGATCGACGGCACAAGTGGAGCCCGAAGATGGGGTGTAGGATTTGAGTGTAGAGTGGGGTCGGGTGGTGACGTGAGCATTTTTTCAGGTAGTGTGGGGTCAGGTTGTATACGGGATGAAGGATGGGGTCATGACAGTCGTTGGATCAGGATTGATTTTGGTGGAGATGGTCTGGGGAAGGGTGAAGCGGGGTGGAGGAAAGATAGGGAAGGGGCTTAGGATAGGCAGAGGGAAATGGTCTTGTGGGGGTATAAGGGACCAGGGGTCGGGAAGAAAAGGGGCTTAGGAGAATATCAGAAGGTCGGGGTCAGGTTTGTATGAGTGAGGGGGCTAGGGCTTAAGAGAAAAGGGGATTAAGGCCTATATTTGTAAAAAAGGTGGGTTTTTATTATAAAAACATAGTTTTTATAAGATTTTAAAAGGCCTGATAGGTTTTAAAAGGTTATTTTTAAACAATGTAAAAGGCCCACCTTTACATTGTTTTAAGGCTCTTTAGATTAAAATGATGAATAAGGTGTGATTACAAGGGTTTTTAGGGGGGAAAGGAAAAATAGATTTCAGAGGGGGAAAAAGGTGATGAATGAGGGTGTAGGTGGGGTGATAAAATGAGGAAATTAGGCCCAGAAAATGGAGTTTTCCTTGCAACAGGGTAAACTTTGAGAAGGCAAAAGATAAGTTTATAGTGGAATCATTTAGGTGTAGGATGATGAAGGCAGTGAGATTTCTAGAACTCACAATGTTTCTTCAAATATTGTTTCTAGAAATCTAGGATTAGAACTTAGTCATCTTTTCATATCAGCAAAATTTACTGATGGCTAACAGTGGCTCCACTTGGGGAGGGCGGTTTTCCTTTCAAGATGTCTAGAACCATCAGTTTATCAAATCTCTAGGTTTCAGCAGACCAGTACCTTATCCATTGGGAAAATTTCCCTTCTTTTTCACTTGTTGATTTTCTTTTGAAGTGACAAGTCTTAACAATATGCAACATATAGTTTTTTTTTTTATTTTTTATTTTTTTTTTTTTATTTTTTTTAGCAACACTTTTACCTACCCAATCCTACTTGTCCTAACATTTTTTCTTCCTTTTTGAGTGCATTTGAACTAGCAAACTCTTTGGCATCTTATTTTTGAAAACAAAAATAAACTATCTATTCCTATCCTTATTTCTTCCAAGAGTTAAGATTAAGTTGTTGAACTCTTTTATTTTCTACCTAAACTACTTGACTACCAAGATTAAGTTGTTTGGCAGTCTTGAATCTCTATCTATTGACATAAAATTTAAAACATGGTTCAAATCAGGTTTAGACAGTCTGATTAACCATGGTTGTGGCATTTAGAACAGTTGCACACAACATTATTTTGCAGAAAAAGTAAATTAGAAAGATAAGGTTGTGATTTGTCATTAATAATGCATCCTTATCCATCTCTTTGGTTCTATTTTGAGCATGTGGAACCAGAATCTTTATATTTTCCTAATCTATCATTCTTGATAAGTCAAGTCTGAAATAATCTTGAAAATCTTTGTTTCTACACAACTTAACAACATAAATTTAAAGCATGTTTAGCCATGATTAGGCTAGATGACTGAACAAGATATCATTTTTGAATCAGCAGTGGCATTTAGACTTGCACACTTTCAGCAGTACTGTTTTTGGGTATGGGGTTGTACCTCTTTTTAATTTTCCCTCTTTTCCTTTCTCTTTTATTGTTTTTTTTTGTATTTTCTTCAGTCTTTCTCATGCAATGTTATGTATAATGGGTGAAAACTTTGAAGCTAAGACCCTTGTCAGAAATAATGTTTGAGCGTCCTGCCATTGACAGGACCTCCAAATAATTCTTCTCCATTCATCCCTTGTAAAAATAAAGCATTATGACCCCTAATGGAATGAATGACATAAGGCCCTTTTCATAAATTCTAAAACTTTCCATGTTTACCTTTATCTTCTCTCCTTGAATCCCATTTTAGGACTGTATCTCCAACTTGAAAGTTATTTGATTTGGTCCTTCTGTCAAAGATCTTCTTGATGTTTTCTTGAACTACCTATGTCCTTTTTTATAATTCTTCTCTTGTCTTTTGTAGATGAATGGTTTGATTTAGTCTTCTCTGCATGTCATTTTCTTCTGTTTGTACTTATTGGAGAATTTTCATGGCTGGAACTCCCAAAGATGTAGGGAAAACTGCATCTAGGCCATATACAAGCTGATAGGGGACATATTTATTGATTTCTTGATGGTTAGCCTATCAGCCCATAATGCATGAACCAACTTACTATGCCATGATTTTTTATTTTGATCCAACAGCTTTTTGATAATGTTGACCAGAATTTTGTTGAAGGATTCAGCTAATCCATTACCATGTGGGTAGTAGGCTGTGGAGTGGCCCAAGTGTTGAGCCTTGCAATAGGTATGTAGTTACTCTTGATTACTATCATTTTTACTCTTCCTTATCCATTTTTTGCTATGATATAATAATATAATGAAAATATTTTGATGAAAAATGAATGTAAGATGATCCTGATACGATTTAACCGTCCAAACTAATTCTCGTTGTTTTTATGCTGAAAATAACAGATGAAACAATGGTTGTTTACAAGAAGTAATAGTAGGACCTAATCACGGGAAAGAAGACGTGTTGAACTCAGTCGAATCAGAAGACAAATCAGTCAAGATTAGCACTGTCCGAGGATGGCGTTTTGTTATGGATCCCTTAGGATCCCCTGATCCTGAGGGATCACATTTATCTTTACTTTATAGCTATAAAGTGACAGGGAGAGTTAGTTCTCGAGGGGGGATAGGATGTATCTTTAATTTCTTAATATTTTGTAATTATAATTCACAGAACGTAGTTCTAAACAACAAGATCAAACTGTGATGTTAATGGACTGTGATAATTAATATATAATTCGTGTTGTTGTTCATTCACATATTCTGGAGTAGTTAAGCAGTATTTTCCAGTGGCTAAGGGCCCAGTCTCTAGTGAATCTCACTGTTGTTTCCTGTGTTATACTTTTTCCTTTATTGCAAGTGTATTTTGATTTTTCCGTGTTGCAGTTGATAATTCAGATTTATGGTATTTATTTCCATTGAATACGCATTTCCAATTTATTTCCTTAAAGAAGTAGTTGCTAGTTAAAAGAATTGGTTTTGATTGCTTAAAGCATAGATAGTTATTTCCAATACTTTCTTTCTGTTCAATAGTTTAGATCCAGCTGAAAGAGCTCGGTTAATGCTTCAGTGCTCTCGGTTGATTATCATTTGAATTAGTTGAATGAAGAATGAATCACATTTTTTGGTTGAATCACTTTCTTTAAAGCTTCAATATTTTGATTCCATCTATATTAAACGATTGGCGTTAGCATTAATCTTTGTATGAATATCTTGCACATATTGTGTACACACTTGAGATAAAAGGACTTACCCTGGTTGATAATTAATGTGAGGCAATTAGGAGTTTTCAAAGACACCTGTTAGCACCCAACATTTTGGCACTGTTGCCAGGGAGTGTGTTGCAAAAAGAGTAATGTATGATTGATGTTTTTTTTCTGCTGAGGGAGAATTGGGTATTAAAAACGGAAGGTAAGAACCTGCGTAGCGAACGAGTAAAATGCTCGCTCACCCACCTTATTTCTAGCAGAATTGCGTAAGAGTTTAAGATAGGAATGAATGTTTGTATTTCCGCATGAATGACTAAGAGGGAAAGACCTGAAAAAGACAAAATTCTTCCTTCTAAACCTGAAAAACCTAAGGGACCGGTGACCCTTGGACGATCAACTTTTATCGACGAAATCTTAAGAAAAGCTAAGTCTCACTCATCAATAGGACCCTGAATTATTGTTGCCAAACATCCTACTAACTTCCTTCAAACTGCAGGACCACCATCTGTAGCTAACGATGAGATTCACAGTAAGACTGAAGGGATTGAGCAGAGTTTTCAAGATACTAAGAATTCACAAACTCGCCCTTCACAAGAAGGAAATTCTTGCAACCTCCGTGAAGGAGAAGGAGAAACAGACACTTTTGAAATTAAATTATCAGAACCTATATCTCCTGAAGTAGTGACTGAACAAAGGACACCTAGTATTCCAGATCAAGGTAGTGCTGTTAGAACCATTCCATCCTCTTGTAGACATCCTAGGAATAACTCTCCAGCTCCAGAAATCCCTGAAGAATATTGGCATATTTTTTACCAAATGGCTAATAACCAGCAACCTCAAACTTCCACATTGCAATATCCTATTGTTGACACAGCTGTCAATGCCCCCATGAAGGCTATCCCATTACAGAACATTCCTACCTTTCATGGGCTAACTTCAGAAGATCCCGATGCATTCCTTTTCGAATTTGATGTCTTATGCAGGGGTTATGATTACACTACCGACCCCTAGAAGCTAAAACTATTCCCCTCTACTCTGAAGGGAGAAGCTCTGCGTTGGTTTATGGGACTTGGTGGAGGCACCATCAATGATTGGGACCAAATTAAAACATCATTCCTTAAAAAATACCAATATTATTGCCGAACTAGAGAACTAAAAGATGAAATTTTTCAAATGGTAGCTAAGCCTAGCAAGACTCCGGAAGAATATGTAGAGCGTTTCCAATATAATTTGCAAAGATCTCCTTACAAAAATATGCCTAATAATGTTCTAAAAACCACAATGATCAGAGGTATGAAATACCAATGGGTAGAGACACTAAATATAATGGGTAAAGGTGAAATTTATCAAGAAAACTATAACAATATTATAGATTTGTGCATCAAGTGTTCCAGGGGCAGTACAAGGCTGAAACCAGTCGGATGCGATGCAAGCCCCAGAGACAGCAAAGCCTCAGGAGGAAGCATGACATGAAGCGAAATCGACAATCTGTTGGAGGATTTCAAGACTGGTATCCTGGGGACCCTGGCGACACAATTGGATGTCATGCAAGCTAAGCAAAAGCAGGCTATAGCAGAATAGAACTTGGCTATTTTCTGACCCCGTTGCAGATAGAAGCACAGTCATAACTAATTCCCCCTAGATACGATATGAACATGTGCTATATGCACTAAAGAGCACACCACGGAAAGTTTCCCATCACTTCCAAGATTAAAATAAGTCTTCAAGGAAGGGGAAGAAGAAGTGGAACTAATATATCTATTGAACCATCGTCATCATTGGAAAGCACATCAGATAGGTATGCCTACTGATCCATCTTCATTATTTCCTCCCTTGCAATATAATTCTCAGCAATATTCAAGAGCAGCATGGCAGAATCAGCCACCCTTTTTTCCACCTCAAGCATTTTTTATGCCACCATATCCCAATCAATCAAATCCAAATAATAATAATTGGCCAAATTCCCCTTACCCGCCACCATTCTGGCAAAACAACCCTTATTCCTCCCAATGGTCCCCTTCCACCTTACAAAATCAGAACTAGAAATCAAATTGGCAAAGATCTACAAACCAACCCATGGGGATAGCTCCTCTACCTCAACTAAGTTTACCATCACCTTACACCTTGCAGCAGAATCCTCAATATAATATATGACCACAACTTCCAGCTCAACCCAACCGAAATCCTAATAACAGACCAGTTCATTCAATACAAATCATTGAGGGTCTGGATCCTGAAGATGAGTTAAAAGAATGTAACAAACTTAAGTTGAGATCTGGATGCATAATCACTCTATATAAGGATAAAGATTTGCACCCTGAAGAACCACACACAAATAAGTCTCTAACTGTAGATAATTAACAAATAAAACAAGGGGAAGATACAGTCAGACAAAAAAATCATGAAGAAATCATAACCACTTCTCCCTCATTCCCAAAAATATTTTTGATACCACGCCCGATTGAATATCCTGACTTTGATATTCTGGGTGAATTTAAGAACATTTGTATAAAAATTCCCCTCCTCCAAGCTATCCAAGATATTCCAATATATGCCAAAACTATTAAAGAATTTTGTATAAAGAAGTATGTGAGGAAAACAAAAACAACCCCTACTGTCCATGTTGTCGGGACTTTGTCTGATTTATTACTAGGCAAAGAGACTCCTGTAAAATATGAGGATCCCAGAAACCCCATTGTCACAGTCCAAATAAATTGTCGTTCTTTTCCCAATGCTTTATTTGACTTAGGGGAAGCCATTAATATTCTCACAACTACAACTTGCAACATTCTTGGCATCACAGCCTTGGAACCAACAACTACCTTACTAGAACTGGTTGATCGATCAGTCATTAGACCAGAAGGAACATTACAAGATGTGATGGTCTCTGTAGACACTTGGGAATACCCAGTGGATTTTTTTATTATTAACCCTAGGAACTAGCTAGATGTACATCCCTTAATATTAGGAAGGCCTTGGCTAGCGACTATTGATGCTTATATCAGCTGCCGAACAGGCAGTATGACTATAACCAGGGGGAATGATGTGAAAAAATTATCTTTATACCCTCCTGCTCAGCCAATCTGGACTGTTATGAAAACCAGGAAGCAACCTGCAACATACTTAACAGAAAATATTTGGTCACCATTGACTGTGGTAGATGTCCTTGAATTCAAAATCAAACTGAAGACAATGTCATTAATACTTTTATCAATCATCCTACCACAGTATCAAGTTCGAAATGCCACATGATTAAATCAGTCCTTGACAACGAAATCGAAGAAGATCCCCTGAGAGATATCAATGACCAAAAAATACCAACAATCATTGTTTATAATAGAAAACCTATCGAAATTGAGCCAGGGAAGATCCTGAACATTAACAGTAATCTGAGTGATGACTAACAACAAAAACTTATTCAAGTCCTTAGGAAAAATAAAGGAGATTTCGCTTGGGATTACTCAGATATGAAAGGGATTGACCCTCAGCTATGCATGCATCACATCTACACTGAAAAGGATGCAAAGACCATTTGAAAACCTCATCAAAGACTAAATCCTCACCTAAAAGATATTGTTAAAGAAGAACTTCAAAAACTATTAGGTGTGAATTTTATCTATCCTATATCTGACAGTAAATGGGTTTCTCCATTAGTTGTGGTTCCCAAAAAGAATGGGAAATGGTGAATATGCGTGGAATATAGAGAACTCAACAAGGCAACACAAAAATACCATTTTCCCCTTCCATTTATTGATCAAGTCCTAGATACACCGGTAGGGAAGAAATTTTTTTCTTTTCTGAATGGCTTCAGTGGCTACAACCAAATTCAGATTGCCCCTGAAGACTAGGATAAGACTACCTTTACCTATCGTGGGGAACATTCGCTTAGAGGGTATTACCTTTTGGATTGTGTAATGCACCTGCCACATTCCAAAGAGCCATACTCAGTATTTTTTCAGACTTGATAAATGAAGGATTGGAAGTATACATGGATGATTTCACACCCTATGGAGATGACCTCGAGCAGGCATTACAGACATTGGAAAAAGTTCTGGAACGGTGTGTTGCTACCAGCCTATGTTTAAGTCACGAAAAGTGCCATATGATGATGACAAAAGGCCTGATCT
>JAXQQM020067195.1:0-73632 GCA_034641835.2 Pinus albicaulis
GTGGCTCCCTTAAAATATTAACAATTTTTTACTCGCTCCTTGCAGGTCGGTATGAACCGAACTCTGTCAGATGGAAATTCGTTCTTCGCTACTGGTTATAGGGTTTATATTTTGACATTTACATATTGTAATGATATAATTGTAATTAGTTTTAACCCTATAAGTAAATCCCCACCCTGAATAATTATGGGGCTCTGTTCATGGGACTTTATAAAGTTGTTTTGAAATTGTATAAGATATCCACATATACATTAGTCTTTTCTGGGTTTTTATAATACCCACTTTTGATTTCAGTTATTGTATTTATGAGTCTGCCCCAGCAGTACCCTCTCTTTGCCCGTTTTGTCTTGGCTGAAAGTAATACTTAACTTTTGGCGATATATATATATATATATATATATATATATATATATATATATATATATATATATATTACACATACTCTTCACTCTGTGTAGTTTATTGCCTCTAGGCTCTTAGGCCATGCAATTTTTAACTATATTCATACTGTAGTGATATTAGAATGAATAATGTACTGTAATAAAAAGTTTCCTATTCCAGGAGAACATAGCTTCTGTGATGGTAAAAGTTTAAATATCTGAATGAAATCAATAGTATTATTGTGAGTCAAAACTTTCTAAATTTCTTCCTCCAGTTGTATTTAACTGACCCTAAAGTCGAAATGCCCGGTTCTTTTTCTTCTGAAGTTTAGATAACCAGAGTGATATGATCATTTATAACAGAATGACACTGTAGTTCTATGTAGATGCTTGAGGAATTAAGGTGTTATGTCTTTGCACATAATATGTATCCAAATTGTCTACAAGGATGAATGCACTTGCACTTCTTTCTTTATGTTTAGAGAACATTGGGGTTTAAAATCTACAAATTTACCCTCTTGATTTGGATTATCACGAAAGACTAGAATACATATAATTCAATATATCAAACTGGGGTGATCATGCATGTTGGATATTTACTCAACTATCCTTTGTATTTACTTACTATGCTATAATATTTGAATGGTTTCATAAGTTACTTGTCTATGATCAGTATTTCGTAAATTATCAGTTGCTTTCCTCTGCTATAACATGTGTTGCTTACATACAACTTTCATGACCATTAATTTTCTAATTACATGTGAATGGTATGTTGACCCTGAGGTCAGTTTATAGGTCTCTCCTTCTATTCTCTCATGCACAGTGAAATTTAAAACTCATTTTCGACTATTTTCCAATATAATACAGGAATTCAAATTCTCTCTCATGTATGTATACATTAGAATCATGCTAGGAAACAGAAGCAGATTAAAACAATTTCATAAATTTTCCTGTGAAATAAAATAATAAGTATCCTCAGATTTAAACCAATCACTGGTTTAAAGACTCTGTTGGATTCTACTTCACCACTCCAATTCTACAACTATACAGAAGTTCATGGATTATTTCCTTATGATCAATTCTGTTAAATGTAGAATTGATATTCTAATAAACAGTCAAATTTTTTATATGTAGCCAATTCATACTATATGAAATAGAACATCAACAATTTTAGATGCATACCACTCATGCAATTGACCAACCTCCCAACCTTAGAGTCCTTTTTGTCTCCCAGAACTCACCCCTGAGCTGAGATCTTCTCCTTGAAACAGATCAACCTCTAATCTGTATAAGAGCAGCTTATTTAAGCTATTGTTCCCAAAAGCATGTTTCTAATTCTGCGTCCAGAATATCAGGATGCTTTTCTTCCTGTTTGCCTAGGCTTCCCAATTTAGGGATTATTTAAAGTTGTTTTATGCTTTTCCTCAGCTTTTCCAGCTTTTTACCTCTTCCCAACTACTTTCCTCATCATTGGGGGAATTCAGATTTTTCCTCAAAAATCAAAATTTAAATTTAATTTCTTTCAAGGATTTTTGGAAGATTGTGGGGAAATATTTGCCTTATCCATCCTCATGAATTTAGCAAGTGATCTCATAATCTCATTTTGGTCAATCTGCACCACATTATTTTATTCATTTCCTCAATTAAATTTTTAATTACATTCACAAAATGTTTATCCTTTGGGGTCCACTCCCCTTAGGATTAAAGTTCAAATGTCTACTTTGAAATTCAAACACATGAATTGGAGGTGTTACATATTCCCCTTGTGAAAATAAACACCATCCTCGGTGTTGTTATTCAACTACTAGAGTTCATTTTGCAAATAAAAATGGATATTTTTCCATAATTTCAGCTTCTCTTTCCCAGGTAGCTTCTTCAGCAGTAAAGTGCTTCCACTCCACCTTTACTCTTGCTACTGTTCTGCTTCTCAATTCAATTTCTTCCCGCTCCAATATTTGTAGCGGTTCTGGCAGAAACTCCCCTTCTGGTTCCACCTGTACAACATTCCAATCAACTATGTGAGAAGCATCATGCACATATCTTTTTAATAACGAAACATGAAATACATCATGAACTCTAACATGGGGTGGTAAGGCCAGCTTGTAAGCCACTGGTCCCACCCTTTCTAATACTTCGAAAGGACCATAGTATATAGGGCCAGTTTTGCACAACTTCCCGCATAAAGGGTACTCTTTTTTGGTTTAATACGCAAATATACATGCTCCCCCACTTTAAATTCCCGGTGCACTCCTTTCTTATCAGCATAATTCTTCTGGCGATCTTGTGCTGTCTTGATGTTTCTTTGTATCTGTTTGACAATTCTTTCCATCTCTTGCAAAGCATCTGGTCCCAACATTAGCTTATCTTCTGACTGACTCCAGCTCAAAGGAGTACGTCACTTCCTTCCATACAATGCCTCAAACGGACTCATTTTGATGGAGGATTGGTAGCTGTTATTATAGGAAAATTCAGCTAAATGCAAGTAATCTTCCCACTTTGAGGGTCTATCCATCACATACATTCTCAGCATATCCTCCAAAATTTTATTAGTTCTTTCCATTTGGCCATCGGTCTGAGGGTGGTAAGCGGTACTAAAATTCAATTTAGTGCCCATACCTCCAAACAACCCTTTCCAAAAGGCTGCTGTAAACTTAGCATCTCTATTAGAAACAATCACCTTCGGAACCCCATGGAGCCTCACTACCTCCTTCAGGAACACATTTGCTACTTGAGTTGTCCCAAAGGTATATTTCACTGGTATAAAGTGAGCAGCTTTGGTTATAGTGTCTACTACTACCATTACAGAATCATGCTGGTATTTGGTTTTGGGTAACCCTGTTATGAGATCCATGGAAACTGTGTCCCATTTCCATTCGGAAATCGGTAAAGGGTTTAAAAGGCCAGCAGGATGCTGATGTTCAACTTTGACTAGTTGACATTCCATGCATCTACTTAAGTATTCTGCTACATCTCTCTTCATTCCTGGCCAGAACAACTTCTTTTTCAGGGCTGTTAACATTTTATGATATCCTGGATGTCCTTCATATGGTTTTTTGTGGTACTCATCCAAAATTTGCCATTTTAAGGACTCTACATTGGGAATATACAATCTGTCTTTATAACGGATCAGCCCTTTTTTATTTTGAGTGAAATCACTTTTCTCCTTTTTTTGTAATTTTACCAGAAGTGTTTCATAATTTGGGTCTTGGTTTCCTACCTTATTCACCAACTCTTCTATATCCATCTGAGCACTGCTTCCAATACTATTGATATTCTGACATGCATTTCTGCTCAAGGCATCAGCAACTTTATTTTCTTTCCCTCTAATATGTTTTATCTCCATATCAAATTCACTTAAAAAGGACAACCATCTGGCTTGTCTGGCATTCAAATCAGTTTGGGAAAAGAAATATTTGAGACTAATATGATCAGTCATCAATGTAAATTTCTTTCCAAGAAGATAGTGTCGCCACATTTTCAAAGCATTGATAACAGCTATTAATTCTAAATCATAGGCACTATAATTCTGTTCATGTATCTTCAGTTTCCTAGATTCATAGGAAATAACTGAATTTTCCTGCAAAAGGACTCCTCCCAATCCTTCTCTACAGGCATCCGTACATACCACAAATTCTTTATCAGGATCTGCAATTTTCAATATAGGGGTTGTAGTAAGTTTCAGTTTTAATTAGTCAAAACTGTTTTGACATTTTTCAGTCCATTCAAACTTGACACCTTTCCTTTGTAATGATGTGATGGAATGTGCTATGGCAGAAAATCTTTCTACAAATCTGCGATAATAACCTACAATCCCCATGAATGCTCTCACTGCTGAAACATCAGCTGGTACAGGCCATTCTTTTATAGCCTTTATCTTTTCAGGGTCAACCGCAAGGCCTTGTTCAGAAATAATATGACCCAAGTATTGGATCTTATCTTTATAAAACTGACATTTGCTAAACTTGGCATATAGCTGATTTTCCTTTAGAGTTTGCAATACTATCCTCAAGTGTTCTTTATGTTCCTCCTCACTTCTTGAGTAAACTAGGATATCATCTATGAACACAAGGACAAATTTATCCAAGTACTTGTTTAACACACTGTTCATTAGGCACATAAATGTGGCAGGGGCGTTTTTCAAACCAAAAGGTAGGACTACAAATTCGTAGTGACCATACCTGGTTCGAAAGGCTGTTTTTCTGATGTCTTCTTCTTTAATTCTAAGCTGGTGATAACTAGTTCTTATGTCAATTTTCGAAAATACTGAAGCCCCTCTCACTTGATCAAAAAGATCATCAATTCTAGGCAAAGGGTATCTGTTTTTAATGGTCAACTTATTCAGTTGACGATAATCAACGCACATCCTAAAGGTTCCATCTTTCTTTTTCACGAACAACACCGGTGCTCCCCAAGGAGATACACTCGGTCTGATATACCCTTTATCTAACAGTTCTTGCAATTGCATTTTCAGTTCCATCAGTTCAGGAGGACTCATTCGGTAAGGCGCTCGGGAGACAGGTGTTGGTCCCGGCACCAGATTGATTGAGAAATCAATCTCTCTTTTGGGGGGAAGATGAGGGATTTCCTTTGGGAAAACTTCCCTGAATTCTCTTATTACTGGTATCGCATCCAGTAATTCCTCTTCAGTTTTCTATTCTGTTTCTTCCACATACACTGCATAAACTTGGTATCCTTTTCTAGTTGTTATTTTTAATTGCAATGCTGAAATATGTCTTACAGAAATAGGCTTTTGTTTCCCTTTGAGAATAAAAGGTTTCCCTTCCTCATCTACACAATGCAAAGTCTTATCCCAGCAGTTCATCAAGGCTTTCTTCTTTTCCAGCCAGTCCATTCCTATCAGTAAATCATATGACCCTAAGGGCAGAATGTTCAAATTTACTTCTGTTTGAAGCTCATTTAATTTAATTTCTGTTCTGGGCAGTTTATGTGTTACCTTTTCTCTTAGTTCCAGTGGCCAGCTGTACCAGCCATGACTGTTGAAATTTTTCAGTTTTTAAGTTACATTTTTCTACAATCTTTGGACTAATGTAACTCAAAGAAGCACCTGGATGAATCAGAATAGTAACAGGTAGGTCAGAAATCTTACCCTCCATTTCCACCATGGTTGCTTGATGTTCTGCTTGCCGATTTTCTAGGGCTGCACTGATAGTTGGTATATTTCTGGCTATATCATTTACTGTTGTCGCTTCCCAATTCCTCATGAGCATATGAATGTTTCGATGCGGACAGTCCCTCAAAAGATGGGGTTCTCCACAGCCCCAACCTTTCAGGGGTTCTCTCATTTTAACTATCCCTTCATTTTTACTGTCTCCATCTATTTGTTTGGAAGCTACTTGGGACTGAGCAGTTTGGCTTTCTTTGGGTTTATTAAACTTTTTTCGCTGATGGTCTCTGCCAAAATTTTTCAAATAGGCTGGTTTATGTTTCCTCCCTTTGAACTCATTTTTATTTACCCGGCTTTTCCCTTGATCGGATTTTCCTTTCAACTATTGGTAACATAATCTAGCTTTTCTAATAGCTTCGTCCATTGTTTTTGGGTTGTCACACTCAATTTTCTCTTTGTATACTGCAGGCAAGAAATTTAGAAATATTTGAACTTTTGCCTTCTCTTCCCTTATGTAGGGTACGTATTTCAACAGATTTGTAAAATTAGTAACAAACTCATCTATAGTGAGTTGTCCCAGTCTAAGTTCATGAAATTCTTTTGCTTTATCATCATAGTAACGTTCATTTAGGTAGCGGTTCTTGAACTTAACCTGAAAATCTTCCGAGGTGACTGTCTTTTAATAAATGGCATGCACCATTTTCGTCTCCTCCCACCACAAGGTAGCCTTGCCTTGTAGCTGATAAACATCTAATCTGGCCTTCAGCTTGCTATCATATTCATAAACCTGGAAGTACTTGATCATGTTCAATAACCAAGCTTCCGCATCCTCCTCCTTCTACCCATCATAGGAGGGAGGTTTGATTTTCCGGAATTCCCCCTGTAATTCCTTTTTCTGTTTATATTGATGCCTTACTGCATCTTCATCTTCAAAATCATCCGTTTTCCTCTTTCCGGAACCTTTTCCTTCCTGTTTGTTCCGCGAAGTTAATTCCCTGATGAGCTTTTCCTGCTCCTCGTTGGCTAATGACAATCTGTCATTCTAGCTTTTTATCTCAGCCAGCTCTTGTTGCAATTCCTGCAACATAGCCATCATGGGCACATTTGGATCTGGTGCATTTTCCTCATCACGCAGATCAACATAAATTTCGCCACCTTCTTCCATTTCAGCACCACTGTACACACTCAACACAGATCAGTGAAATAATAATAAAATACAATAATTTTTTTTTTCTTTCCACAGAATTAAATTTATACAGTGAATACATAGCAACAGCGAGCACAATGTCACCAGCCCAGTTTTGTAGCATGGGCTCTGATACCATTTGTCACACCTCCGAATTCACAAAAAAAAAAAAATTGGTATTAGAGTTGCGTCGTTTCCAGTTAATGCGAATAAGGCATTCTATCATTTCGTTGCAGGTTTACACTATGATTACTTTTCAATTTCTATTCACATCCCCACTTTATCTCTCCATATTGTAATTTACTTGATTGGTAATAATTATAATTATATTAATTATAATTACCTCTGACATAACCAAACGTCCTTATTATATTACCCCACTTCCATACATCTCTTCGTTTTATATCACAATCCTTTGGACTCTTAATCAAATGATATAGAGGGGAATTCGGTTTGTTTTATGTGCATTCCATGTTGATATAGTTCCATGCACGTATAAAATCCAAGCGGTCATCGGTCCTTATCCTTGGTTGTCATGTCTCCCTTTTTCCAACCACAAATTTTTTTTTTTATACATATATATGGGTGATTGACTTGTCCTTCGTGGTTGAATTTAATTTAGCTTAATGCACCCTTACTATATATGATTATCTTTGATTTATCTCATATGATAATTTATTATTTAAACTTCCATAAAATTTAAGACAACCCTTATATTTTATAATACCCCCGTTAAGTCGTTCTGTCCCACTCATACCTCAATTGAAGTTTTATTTCACTACCTCATAATTGAAATTTCGGTCTTTATATAGTCCGAATCTTTTCAAAGGTTTGGGGAATGTCGTGCTATTGGAGAGGGGTATTATTCCCATTACCATGGGTACGCTACATGTATAGCGATGGTGTGAATTACATGTGATAATGATTTATTTTCTCACTTGCATATATACGAGATATCAAAGACCCGTAAATGGTCGACAAGTGTGGGTTTGTCAACCTCTGTCCTACGTCCCTGTGGCATGAAGAATTAATTCGTTTCACCCACCCTGGTACCTTGACTTGATACGAGATCAGTCGTGAAGTAGACACGTAGGTTTATGAATTCGAGTTTTGTGTATTAGAGATCCACACCAGCTACGGCCTTCATGCGTTTGGGAATTGTCGATTTGTTTAACTGCGTGATAATCCGACTCTGAGTTGTTTACTGACATATGATACTAAATGTACGATTTCCTACGCTGGTGTTTAATGTTTCGATCTCCATCGAGGTTTTCAAGAGTCCTTGTCTTTGCGTTTGATTTTATTTCAGAAACCCTAGAACGCCATTCCTATGTTGAATTGACACCGGGCTGATATCGAGCCACGAGCTAGGGTTTCAACGAAAACAAATTTTTTCCAGCCTCGTTATCTTCCAGAGTTTTCGTTTCATTTCATTATCCTTTCTCATATGCATCTCTGCTTTTTGCTTTACTCCACGAAGTGCCGCAACTCGGGAGGATGTTTACCAACGCGTGGTTCTGGGTTTCAGCGGGAAGGTAACCAAGTTCACTTCTGGAATTTTTTTTTCTTCCTATGGTCGATGTCTTTCAGATTTGCTGATGTATATTCTATGAATTTTTCTGTTGGTTGCAAGAACGGTGCCTCATCCGAACATGCGTTGGATTGTTTACCAAGTCCGCAGACTCCAACCCACGTCGTTCTATGGCTATGCTTCTCCCTTTTGCATCTGAGTTCTGAAGAGGGGTGAGGGTTTTGAACCCCAACAGACAGCCTGAGCTGGTGCAAAGCAAAGTCTCTTCAACTCGTTATGGTTAGTTGAAACCCTCACTGTGTTTATTTGTTGTGATAGACGTGCATATGGATATATGATAACCAATTGTATTCTGATTTCTACAGATACCCTTCGCTACAATGGATGCAATTCTTCTATTTTTCTTCAGGGTTTCTAATCGTTCCTCATCACGTTTATAGGTAACCCTGGTTCCCACCATTTCCATATCATACCATCTACTAGTTTATCGATTCAGTTTTTGGGCTTGCGCCTCTTCAAATGCGTATGGTATATTTTGGTTTCAGGTTATGTGAGCACGCTGGCAAACGAAACTCCCGACCATGCTCGTTTTCCATTTCCTCTGGCAACGACTGAGTCGTTCCTTCAATCTCCCTCTCAGGGGTTTCGTTTTACTATGTACATAGTGGACGTCCTAGCAACTATGTTAGTTTTTCATTTTTCCATTGCTTTATGATGCAGGGTATGACTGTCTAGCAGTCAACGTTGTATCAAGACTATATGATACTAGTTTTTACACACAATTTGTGCATACACTGCGCCACATTTCTATTTGCTTCGAGGTCTGTTGCTATGCTGACCTCGCCCTTCACTTGTCGGTATGTTGGTCATGAAACTCGTTCAGGTGGTCTATGGCCGCCCCCTCCTTAACCGCATTTTCTCTCCTACAAGTTTCTTTCCTCGTTATATAATTCGTGCTGGTCTCGCACTAGAAGTATAACCTATCACTACTGTGTATGACATATTTTCGCACCATGTTCGTTACCTTCTGGAATTTGGTTTTATTTATCTTTATTAAGTTCTGCTGGTGTTGTTATCGATACCTTGTTTTCCTGGCTCAATTTGTTTAGATAATACAAATCTCAGAAGATGTCGGTGATGACTGTGCTACCCACCGATCTAGATTTTTAAGTGTAGATTGCTATTGTAAGTCAATGATTCCATGACTGAAAGTGCTTTCGCATCATACTTGGTTTCTCGTTTCTTCTTTGGAGATTTATCTTGAGGACGTGTAGTAGATAAAAGTATTCATTCAGTTTTATATGGGTTTCTAAAATCATTGCCAGTACAGTTATATGCAATTATACATGTAAGGCATGAATATGATTAAATTTTTTCTGCATAGACAGAAATGTTTATACATCATTTACATGGTCTAATTCTGTTGTGTCTAGAGATATATTGTTCACTTCATTACTAGCATGGTATCTTGTTTCTAAGGATTAATGGACGAACAATAAATTTCTCTGGCTATAACTACTGTAATACAATTTCTGACAGTCCGAATATAGGTTTTTTTTTTCTGGTCCTGCCTTCTTCAGAAATTGCTTGACCTTCAATTTTTCTTGTGTTGAATAATACTCAAATAACTTTTTATTATGCCAAAGACTTCTTACAATTCCAAAATTTTAAGATGAGATTTACAGATGCTTGAACAATACTAGGAACTTTTGCATATAAAATTTACTTCCTATATACCTCTACTATCATATGAGGAATGTACAGATTTCTAGTGCAGGTTATGTTTTTTTTTTTCTTTTCATTTTAACTATGAATTCTCATATGCACATTCTGATCTGGTTATAGTAACTCTCCTAGTGCTCTATTTTATTCTTGCTCATAGAGTGCATTAACATAGGAGAAGCAGATTGAAATAAATTCAAGTGTTATATTCTGTGGACATAGAAGTATCCCCAGATCTGAACAAAGATGGTTTAGAAATTCTGGTGGATTCTATGTTTCACAGCTAATGTCTACAACTATACAGAGTTCAGAAGGTGAATACCTTCTACTAATTCTGTTAAATGTAGCATTTACAGTATAATATATAACAAACCTTTATATGTAGCCAATTCATACTGAAGTAAAGAAAACAACAGATAAGTAGAATTACATACCACTCAGCAAAATGACCAACCTCCCAACCTTAGAGTTCTATTTTTCTCCGAGAACTCACCCCCGAGCTGAGATCACCTCCACCACAGACTAACCTCAATCTGTTTAAGAGTAGCTTATTTAAGCTATTGTTCCCCAAAGCATGTTTCTAATTCTGCGTCCAGAATCTCAGAATGCTTTTCTTCCTGTTTGCCTAGGCTTCCCAATTTAGGGATTATTTAAAGCTGTTTTATGCTTTTCCTCAGCTTTCCCATCTTTTTACCTCTTCCCAACTACTCTCCTCATCATTGGGGAAATTCAGATTTTTCCTCAAAAATCTAAATTTAAAACTTATTGTCTTTCAAGGAATTTTGAAAGATTGTGGGGAAATATTTGCCTCATCCATCCTCACAGATTTAGCAAGTGATCTCATCATCTCATTTTTGGTCAATCTGCACCACAATACTTTATTCATTTCCTCAATAAAATGTTTAATTACATTCACAAAATAATTATCCTTTGGGGTCCACTCCCCTTAGGATGTAAAGTTCAAGTATCTAACTTTAAAAAGAAATCACATGAATTGGGGGTGTTACATATTCCCCCTCTGAAAATAAACACCGTCCTCGGTGTTGTTATTCAACTACTAGAGTTTATTTTGCAAACAAATATGGATATTTTTCCATCATTTCAGTCTCTCGTTCCCAGGTAGCTTCTTCAGCAGTAAAGTGCTTCCACTGCACCTTTACTCTTGCTACCGTTCTGCTTCTCAATTCAATTTCTTCCCGCTCCAATATTTGAAGCGGTTCTAGCAGAAACTCCCCTTCTGGTTCCACCTGTACCACATTCCAATCAACTATGTGAGAAGCATCATGCACATATCTTTTTAATAATGAAACATGAAAGACATCATGAACTCTAACATGGGGTGGTAAGGCCAGCTTGTAAGCCATTGGTCCCACCCTTTCTAATATTTCAAAGGGACCACAGTATCTAGGGGCCAATTTTGCACAACTCCCAGCATAAAGGGTGCTCTTTTTGGGTTTAATACGCAAATATACATGCTCCCCAACTTTAAATTCTCTATGCACTCTTTTATGATCTGCATAACTCTTCTGGTGATCTTGTGCTGTCTTGATGTTCTTTTGTATCTGTTTGACAATTCCTTCCATTTCTTGTAAGGCATCTGGTCCCAACATTAGTTTGTCTTCTGGCTGACTCCAGCTCAAAGGAGTACGACACTTCCTTCCATACAGTGCTTCAAACGGACTCATTTTGATGGAGGATTGATAGCTATTATTATAGGCAAACTCAGCTAAATGTAAGAAATCTTCCCACTTTGAGGGTCTATCCATCACATACATTCTCAACATGTCCTCCAAAATTTGATTAATTCTTTCTATCTGACCATCAGTCTGAGGGTGGTAGGCAGTGCTAAAATTCAATTTAGTGCCCAATCCTCCAAATAACCCCCTCCAAAGGGCTGCTGTAAATTTAGCATCCCTATCAGAAACAATCACCTTAGGGACCCCATGGAGTCTTACTATCTCCTTCAGGAACACATTCGCTACTTGAGCTGTCCCAAAGGTGGATTTCACTAGTATAAAGTGAGCAACTTTGGTTAAAGTGTCTACTACTACCATTACAGAATCATGCTGGTATTTGGTTTTGGGTAATCCTGTAATGAAATCCATGGAAACAGTGTCCCATTTCCATTCTGCAATGGGCAAAGGGTTTAGAAGAGCGGCAGGATGCTGGTGTTCCACCTTAACTAGTTGACATTCCATGCATCTACTTAAATATTCTGCTACCTCTCTCCTCATTCCTTGCCAAAATAATTCTTTTTCAGGGCTGTTAGCATTTTATGATATCCTGGATGTCCTGCATAAGGTTGTTTGTGGTATTCATCCAAAATTTCTCTTTTTAAAGACTCTACATTGGGAATATACAATCTGCTCTTATAACAGATCAGCCCTTTTTGATTTTGAGTGAAACCAGTTTTCTCCTTTTTTTGTAATTTTACCAGAAGTGTTTCATAATTTGGATCTTGGTTTGCTGCTTTAAGCACTAATTATTATACATCAATCTGAGCACTACTTCCAATATTATTGATATTTTCACAAGCATTTCTGCTCAATGCATCATCAACTTTATTTTCTTTCCCTTTTATATGTTTTATGTCCATGTCAAACTCACTTAACAAGGACAGCCATCTGGCCTGTCTGGCATTCAGGTCAGGTTGAGAAAAGAAATATTTGAGACTAATATGATCAGTCATCAATGTAAAATTTTTTCCAAGCATATAATGCCGCCACATTTTGAAAGCATGAATAACAGCTGCTAATTCTAAATCATAGGCGCTATAATTCTGTTCATGCATCTTCAGTTTCTTGGATTCATAGGCAATCACTGAATTTTCTTGCAAAAGAACTCCTCCCAATCCTTCTCTACATGCATCCGTACATACCACAAATTCTTTATCAGGATCTGCAATCTTCAGTATACGGGCTGTAGTAAGTTTCAGTTTTAATTTGTCGAAATTGTTTTGGCATTTTTCAGTCCATTCAAACTTGACACCTTTCCTCTGTAAGGAAGTGATGGGATGTGCTATGGCAGAAAATCTCTCCACAAATCTTCGATAATAGCCGGCAATCCCCATGAATGATCTAACTGCTGAAACATCAGCGGGCACTGGCCATTCTCTTATAGCTTTTATTTTCTCCGGGTCAACAGCAAGACCTTGTTCAGAAATAATATGACCCAAGTATTGGATATTGTCCTTATAGAACTCACATTTGCTGAATTTAGCATATAGCTGATTTTCCTTTAGAGTTTGCAACACTATCCTCAGGTGTTCTTTGTGTTCCTCTTCACTGTTTGAGTAAACTAAAATATCATCTATGAACACAAGGACAAATTTATCCAAATACTTGTTTAACACACTGTTCATTAGACACATAAATGTGGTAGGGGTGTTTGTTAACCCAAAAGGTAGCACTACAAATTCGTAGTGGCCAAACCTGGTTCTAAACACTGTTTTGCTGATGTCTTCCTCTTTAATTCTAAGCTGGTGGTAACCAGTTCTTAAGTCAATTTTTCAGAATACTGAAGCTCCTCTCACCTGATCAAAAATATCATCTATTCTAGGCAAAGGATATCTATTTTTAATGGTCAACTTATTCAGTTGCCTGTAATCAATGCACATCCTGAAAGTTCCATCTTTCTTCTTCACAAACAGCACTGGTGCTCCCCAAGGAGACACACTTGGTCTGATATACCCTTTATCTAGCAGTTATTGCAATTGTATTTTCAATTCCATAAGTTCAGGAGGACTCATTCGATAAGGTGCTCGTGAAACAGGTGTTGCTCCCGACACCAGATCGATTGAGAAATCAATCTCTCTTTTGGGAGGAAGGTGAGGGATTTCCTTTGGAAAAACTTCCTTGAACTCTCTTATTACTAGTACAGCATCCAGTGATTCTTCTTCAGTTTTCTGTTCTGTTTCTTCCACATGCACTCCATAAACTTGGTATCCTTTTCGAGCTGTTCTTTTTAATTGCAATGCTGAAATCTGTCTTACAGAAATAGGTTTTGGTTTCCCTTTGAGAATAAACATTTTCCCTTCCTCCTCTACATAGTGCAAGGTCTTATCCCAGCAATTCATCAAAGCTTTCTTCTTTTGCATCCAATCCATTCCTATTAATAGATCATATGACCCTAAGGGTAGAATGTTCAAATTCACTTCTGTTCGAGACTCATCTAATTGAATTTCCTGTTCTGGGCAATTTATGTTTTACCTTTCTTTTTGTTCCAGTGGCCAGTTGTAACAGCCATGACTGTTGAAATTTTTCAGTTTTTAAGTTACATTTTTCTACAATCTTTGGACTAATGTAACTCAAAGAAGCACCTGGGTCAATCAGAACAGAAACATGTAGGTCAGAAATCTTACCCTCCATTTCCACCATGGTTTCTTGATGTTCTGCTTGCCGACTTTCTAGGGCTGCACTAATAGTTGGTATGTTTCTGGCTATATCATTTACTGTTGTCGCTTCCCTCTCTCTCATGAGCATATGAATGTTTCGATGAGGGCAGTCCCTAAAAAGATGGGGTTCTCCACAGCCCCAACATTTCAAGGGCTCCTTCATTCTGACTGTTCCCTCCTTTTTACTGTCTCCTTCTACTAGTTTTGATGCCACTTGAGACTGTACAGTTTGACTTTCTTTGGGTTTACTAAACCTTTTTTGCTGATGATCTCTGCCAAAATTCTTCAGATAGGTTGGTTTCTGTTTTCTCCCCTTGAATTCATTCTTACTTACCCAACTTTTTCCTTGATCAGTTTTTCCTTTGAACTGTTGGTAACACAATCTAGCTTTTCTAACAGCTTCGTCCATTGTTTTGGGATTATCAAACTCAATTTTCTCCTTGTAGACCACAGGCAAACAATTCAGAAACCTCTGTACCTTCGCCTTTTCCTCCCTTATGTAAGGTACATACCTCAATAGATTGGTAAATTTAGTAACAAACTCATCGATAGTGAGCTGTCCCAATCTAAGATCATGAAATTGTTTTGCTTAGTCATCATAGTACCGCTCATTCAAGTAGCGATTCTTGAATTTAGCCTGAAAGTCTTCCCAAGTAACTGTCTTTTCATCTATGGCATGTACCATCTTTGTCTCCTCCCACCACAAGGTAGCCTTACCTTGTAGCTGGTAGACAGCTAACCTGGCCTTCAAATTGCTTTCATATTCATAAACCTGGAAATACTTAATCATATTTAGCAACCAGGCTTCAGCATCTTCCTCCTTCTCCCCGTCATAGGAGGGAGGTTTGATTTCGCGGAATTCCCCTTGTAATTCCTTTTTCTGTTTATTCTGATGTCGAATAACATACTCCTCATCTGATTCATCAGTTTTCCTCTTTCCGGAACCTTCGCCTTCTTGGCTGTTCCGTGAGGTTAATTCCTTGATGAGCCTTTCCTGCTCCTCACTGGCTAATGACAATCTATCATTTTGGCTTTTTATCTCAGCCAACTCTTGTTGCAATTTTTGCAACATAGCCATCATGGCAGCATTGGGATCTGGTTCACCACGCAGATCAACATAAATTTCTCCACCTTCTTCCATTCTATCACTCCACTGTACACTACATAGCACAAATCAGTGAACAGAAAAAAAAAAAACAACCAACAAAACAAAACTTTTGCTACAGCAACCAAAATCACACAGTGAGTACACAACAATCGTGAGCACTAAGTCACCAGCCCAGTTTTATAACTTGGGCTCTGATACCATTTGTCATGTCTCCCTTTTTCCAACCACAAATTTTTTTTTCTTTATACATATATATGGGTGATTGACTTGTCCTTCATGGTTGAATTTAATTCAGCTTAATGCACCCTTACTATATATGATTATCTTTGATTTATCTCATATGATAATTTATTATTTAAACTTCCATAAAATGTAAGACAACCCTTATATTTTATAATACCCCCGTTAAGTCGTTCTGTCCCACTCATACCTCAATTGAAGTTTTATTTCACTACCTCATAATTGAAATTTCGGTCTTTATATAGTCCGAATATTTTCAAAGGTTTGGGGAATGTCGTGCTATTCGAGAGGGGTCTTATTCCCATTACCATGGGTACGCTACATGTATAGCGATGGTGTGAATTACATGTGATAATGATTTATTTTCTCACTTGCATATATACGAGATATCAAAGACCCGTAAATGGTCGACAAGTGTGGGTTTGTCAACCTCTTTCCTACGTCCTTGTGGCATGAAGAATTAATTTGTTTCACCCACCCGGGTACCTTGACTTGATACGAGATCAGTCGTGAAGTAGACACGTAGGTTTATGAATTCGAGTTTTGTGTATTAGAGATCCACGCCAGGTACAGCTTTCATGCGTTTGGGAATTGTTGATTTGTTTAACTGCGTGATAATCTGACTCTGAGTTGTTTACTGACATATGATACTAAACGTACGATTTCCTACGCTGGTGTTTAATGTTTCGATCTACATTGGGATTTTCAGGAGTCCTTGTCTGTGTGTTTGATTTTATTTCGGAAAGCCTAGAACGCCATTCCTATGTCGAATTGACACCGAGCTGATATCGAGCCACGAGCTAGGGTTTCAACAAAAACAAATTTTTTCCAGCCTCGTTATCTTCCAGAGTTTTCGTTTCATTTCATTATCCTTTCTCATATGCATCTCTGCTTTTCGCTTTACTCCACGAAGTGCCACAACTCGGGAGGATGTTTACCAACGCGTGGTTCTGGGTTTCAGCGGGAAGGTAACCAAGTTCACTTCTGGAATTTTTTTTCTTCCTATGGTCGATGTCTTTCATATTTGCTGATGTATATTCTATGAATTTTTCTGTTGGTTGCCAGAACGGCGCCTCATCCGAACATGCGTTGGATTGTTTACCATGTCCGCAGACTCCAACCCACGACGTTCTATGGCTATGCTTCTCCCTTTTGCATCTGAGTTCTGAAGAGGGGTGAGGGTTTTGAACCCCGACAGACAGCCTGAGCGGGTGCAAAGCGAAGTCTCTTCAACTCGTTATGGTTAGTTGAAACCCTCACTGTGTTTATTTGTTGTGATAGACGTGCATATGGATATATGATAACCAATTTTATTCTGATTTCTACAGATACCCTTCGCTACGATGGATGAAATTCTTCTATTTTTCTTCAGGGTTTCTAATCGTTCCTCATCACGTTTACAGGTAACCCTGGTTCCCGCCATTTCCATATCATACCATCTGCTGGTTTATCGACTCGATTTTTGGGCTTGCGCCTCTTCAAATGCGTATGGTATATTTTTGTTTCAGGTTATGTGAGCACGCTGGCAAACGAAACTCTCGACCATGCTCGGTTGCCATTTCCTCTGGCAACGACCGAGTCGTTCCTTCAATCTCCCTCTCAGGGGTTTCGTTTTACTGTGTACACAGTGGACGTTCTACCAACTATGTTAGTTTTTTGTTTTTCCCTTGCTTTATGTTGCAGGGTATGACTGTCTAGCAGTCAACGTTGTATCAAAACTATATGATACTGGTTTTTACACACAATTTGTGCATGCACTGTGCCACATTTCTATTTGATTTTATTTAATGTCGAGAAAAAATGGATTATGCGCATAGTTTGGTTTATCTTTGCTTCGAGGTCTGTCGCTATGCTGACCTCGCCCTTCACTTGTCGGTGTGTTGGTCATGAAACTCGTTCAGGTGGTCTATGGCCGCCCCTTCCTTAACCGCATTTTCTCTCCTACAAGTTTTTTTCCTCATTATATAATTCGTGCTGGTCTCGCACTAGAAGTATAACCTATCACTACTGTGTATGACATATTTGTGCACCATGTTGGTTACCTTCTGGAATTTGGTTTTATTTATCTTTATTAAGTTCTGCTAGTGTTGTTATCGATACATTGATTTCCTGGTTTAATTAGTTTAGATGATATAATCTTAGAAAATATCGGTGCTGACTGTGCTACGCACCGATCTAAATTTTTTTTGAGTGTAGATCGATATTGTAAATCTATGATTCCATGACCGAAAGTTCTTTTGCATCATACTTGGTTCCTTGTTTCCTCTTTGGAGATTTATCTTGAGGACATGTAGTAGATAAAAGTATTCATTCAATTTTATATGGGCTTCTAAAATCATTTCCAGTACAATTATATGCAATTATACATATAAGGCATGAATATGATTAAATTGTTTTTCTGCATAGACAGAGATGTTTATGCACCATCTACATAGTATAATTCTGTTGTATCCAGAGATAGACTGTTCACTGCATTGATAGCATGTTGTCTCGTTTCTAAGGGTTAATTAACGAACAATAAATTTCTCCGAATATAACTACAGTAATACAATTTCTGACAGTCCAATTATAAGTGTTCTTTCTGGTCCTGCCTTCTTTAGGAATTGTTTAGCCTTCAATTTTTCTTGTGTTGACTAATACTCAAATAGCTTGTTATTATGCCAACCACTTCTTACAATTTCAAATTTTTTTGATAAGATTTACAGATGATTGAACAGTACTAGGAACTTCTGCATATAAAATTTACTTCCTATATACCTCTCTTATCATATGAGAAAAGGACAGATTTCCAGTGCAGGTTATGTTTTTTTTTTTAATTTAATTATGAATTCTCATGCACATTCTTATCTGGATATAGAAACTCTACTACTGCTTTGTTTTATCTATGCTCATAGAGTGCACTAACATAGGAGAAGTAGATTAATATAAACCCAAGTGTTATATTCAGTGGACGTACAAGTATCCCCAGATCTGAACAGAGATGGTTTAGAAATTCTGGTGGATTCTATTTTTCACAGCTAATGTCTACAACTCTACAGAGTTCTGAAGGTGAATACCTTCTACTGATTCTGTTAAATGTAGCATATATAGTATAATATATATAAAACCTTTATATGTAGCCAATTCATACTGAAGTAAAGAAAACACAGATAAGTAACATTTACATACCAATCAGCAAAATGACCAACCTCCCAACCTTAGAGTTCTATTTTTCTCCCAGAACTCACCCCCGAGCTGAGATCACCTCCACCACAGACTAACCTCAATCTGTTTAGGAGTAGCTTATTTAAGCTATTTTTCCCCAAAGCATGTTTCTAATTCTACGTCCAGAATCTCAGGATGCTTTTCTTCCTGTTTGCCTAGGCTTCCCAATTTAGGGATTCTTTAAAGTTGTTTTATGCTTTTCCTCAGCTTTCCCAGCTTTTTACCTCTTCCCAACTACTCTCCTCATCATTGGGGAAATTCATATTTTTCCTCAAAAATCTAAATTTAAAACTTATTGTCTTTCAAGGATTTTTGAAATATTGTGGGGGAATATTTGCCTCATCCATCCTCACAGATTTAGCAAGTGATCTCATCATCTCATTTTTGGTCAATCTGCACCACAATAATTTATTCATTTCCTCAATAAAATGTTTAATTACATTCACAAAATAATTATCCTTTGGGGTCCACTCCCCTTAGGATGTAAAGTTCAAGTATCTAACTTTCAAAAGAATTCACATGAATTGGGGGTGTTACATTTGTACAAACAACAAATTCTTTATCAGGATCTGCAATCTTCAATATAGGAGCTATGGTGAGTTTTAGTTTTAATTGGTAAAAACTGTTTTGACATTTTTCAGTCCACTCAAATTTGACCCCCTTTATTTGTAGTGAGGTTATGGGATATGCTATGGCAGAAAATCTCTCCACAAATCTGCGATAGTAACCTGCAATCCCCATAAATGATCTCACTGCTAAAACATCAGTTGGCACAGAGTATTCTTTAATAGCCTTTATCTTTTCAGGGTCCACAGCCAACCGTGGCTTATAAATAATATGTCCCAGGTATTGGATCTTGTCTTTATAGAATTCACATTTACTAAACTTGGCATATAACTGGTTTTCTTTCAAAGTTTGCGACACTATCCTTAAGTGCTCCTTATGCTCCTCCTCACTTTTGGAATAAACCAAAATATCGTCTATAAACAAAAGCATGAAATTATCCAAGTACTTATTTAACACACTATTCATTAGGCACATAAAGGTGGTAGGGGCATTTGTCAAACCAAAAGGTAGGACTACAAATTCGTAGTGACCATACCTGGTTCGAAAAGTTGTTTTGCTAATCTCTTCCTCCTTAATTCTGAGCTGGTGATAACAAGTCCTTAAGTCAATCGTCGAAAATACTGAAGCTCCTCTCACTTGGTCAAAAAGATCATCAATTCTGGGCAAAGGGTATCGGTTTTTAATGGTCAACTTATTCAGTTGACGATAATCAATGCACAACCAAAAGGTTCCATCCTTCTTTTTCACAAATAGCACTGGTGCTCCCCAAGGAGACACACTTGGTACGATATAACCTTTATCTAGCAATTCTTGTAACTGCATTTTCACCTCCATGAGTTTAGGGGGACTCATTCAATAAGGGGCTCGAGAAACAGGTGTTGCTCCCGACACAAAATCGATTGAAAATTCAATCTCTCTTTTGGGCGGGAGATGAGGAATCTCATCTGGAAAAACTTCCTTAAACTCTCATACTACTGGCAAAGCATTTAGTAGATTTTCTTCAGTTTTCTATTCTGTCTCTTCTACATGTACTGCATAGACTTGGTATCCTTTCCTAGCTGTTCGTTTTAATTGTAGGGATGATATCTGTCTTACAGAGATGGGTTTTGATTTTCCCCTGAGAATAAAAGGTTTCCCACCTTCATCTATACCATGCATGGTTTTATCCCAACAATTCATCATGACTTTCTTCTTTTCCAGCCAGTCCATTCCTATCAGCAAGTGATATGAACCTAATGGCAGAATGTTTAAATTCACTTCTGTTTGAAAATCATTTAATTTGATTGTTGTTTGAGGTAACTTATGAGTTACATTCCTCTTGGTTCTAGTGGCTAACTAGACCAACCAGGATTGCTGAAATTTTTTAGTTTTGAGATTATATTTTTCTACAATTTTTGGACTAATGGAACTCAAGGAAGCACCCAGATCAATCAAAAGAGTAACAGATTGGTTAGAAATCTTACCCTCCATTTCAACCATGGTAGCTGGATGTTCTGCTTGCCGGTTCTCCAGGGCTGCACTGATGGTGGGTATATTTCGTGCTATGTCATTTATGTTGGTAGCTTCTCGATCTCTCATAATCATCTGAATGTTTCGGTGGGCACAATCCCTCAATAGATGCGGTTCTCCATATCCCCAACATTTCAAGGGTTCCCTCATATTAACTATGCCCTCTTTCTTATTGTCTCCATCTATTTTTTTTGAACCCACTTTGGACTGAGCAGTTTGACTTTATTTGGTTTTATTAAATTTCTTTCTCTGATGATCCCTACCAAAATTCTTCAAATAATCTGGTTTCTATTTCTTCCCTTTGAAATCATTCTTATTTACCCAGCTTTTTCCATATTCAGTTTTTCCATTGAACTGTTGGTAACATAATTTAGCTTTTCTAACAGCTTTTTCCATAGTCTTTGGGTTATCAAACTCGATCTTCTCTTTGTACACAGTTGGCAAACAGTTCAGAAACCTTTGCACCTTTTCCTTCTCTTCCCTAATGTAAGGGACATATCTCAACATATTGGTAAACTTGGTGACAAACTCATTAATTATGAGCTGTCCCAGTCTAAGTTCATGGAATTCCTTTGCTTTATCATCATAATAACATTCATTTAAGTAGCAGTTTTTAAATTTAACCTGGAAATCTTCCCAAGTAACTGTCTTTTCATCAATGACATGAACCATTTTCGTCTCTTCCCACCACAAGGTAGCCTTACCTTTTAGCTGGTAAACAACCAATCTGGCCTTCAGATTGCTTTCATATTCATAGATATGGAAGTACTTAATCATGTTTAGCAACTAGGCTTCAACATCTTCCTCCTTGTCCCCATCGTAGGAGGGAGGCTTGATCTTTCGGAATTCCCCCTGTAAAAGTGGGTTTTAGTTTTCTGTGTCTGTCCGTAATTTTTTTCCATAGAAATTGTGCCTTGGATTTCTGTAATTTCTTCCATAGAGATTGTGCCATGGATTCATTCGACACATGATGGAACAGCACATCATCCAACCATTACCGGATGGTTGTGATAGCCTTTCTTTCCATTCATCTTTCATCCTTTCCATGTTAGTTACTATCATCCCAGTCATCCCTATTGACAGAACAACAGGAATTCTGTCATCCCAGTCCTCCCTATTGACGAAGCACAACTTGGTCAATAACGTTCCAAAATCTTGTGAAATGGCTCTACTGTATCGTTAGCTTGCAGGTGATATGGTGTTGTATTGTGGTGACGAATCATGAATTCCTTTACTAATTCAACCACTGCTCCACCAAAAAAATGCTGACCCTGATCATTCCTAGGGCAGTTTTTGAAGCCTCACACTCCTCCTCCCACCTTTTCTCCAGTCAAGACCTCCCAAGCCTCATCCCTATCCACCTTTGCGTATAGAGAGATTGAGAAGGTGGTTTAGCCAGTTGAGAGGCACCGCCAAAAAACTACATATAGAAAGGCACCGTGAGAGCCAGATCTAGACATTCCTGAGAGAGACCATTTATGTTGATTATTGTGCAATTCATCAGTGACAGCTAAAAGAAACCTCAGAAATTCCTGGGTAGGGCCTATCTAGAAATAAATGTCTTCTCCATAGGTTACAGATCTAATTCTAGAAGCATTTCTACATAGCCTACATAGCTAGTTACAATCCAGTTCTATTTTAGACATAGCTTTATATTTAATTAGCATTCATGGGATTGTTTTATTTGTATTATGTAATCAATTCAATTAGCATTCACTGGATTGTTTTATTTCTATTATGTAATCAATTCAATTTTATTATGTTTCTCTGCCTTATGGGTTATGGCATTGCATTAGGTTCTAATTGTAAACAGTAAATTACTAAGGTCTTAATGGACTTTCCAACAATTAGTCTAAATTATGAGTCAGTTCATGCAGAGTCGTGCTATTTTCATGCATAACAGTACATGTACAAGTTCTCTTGTATGATGAAGTCAGTCAACAATTAGTGGAGACTTATGAGTCTCTCAGTTGTGATAAGTTCAATCCGTGAGATATTTCTATTAGTATTTTTGAGTTTGAGTTCATGGGAAAGAAACTCGTCATTGCTTGGTAGTCAAGAGCAGGTAACATAAACCAATCATACAACTTCACGCATGCGCACTCCCTAAACAATCATACAACTTCATGCATGCGCACTCCCAAAACAATCATACAACTTCACAACGATCTCCTAAAAGATTAAAAGATTCGTTTTTCCCCTGTGTGTTATTAATTACGTAGATTTATAATTAAAAGATACCTTTTCCCTCTGTGTCTGTGTCATTAATTACTGTGTTTGTGTCATTAATTACTTGCTTTTATTATTAGGGTTTCACTTGGCAACTCTCAAATAATCATAAGTTTTTTTTTGGTGTTTACCGTGTTATCCATTTAGAATTTAGATCCTATATTTTATTATCATTACTTATTCATTATTTTATTTTATATTTTAATTTGAAAAATATGTATAATTTTTTTTTTCTTTCCATATGCCCATTATATCTTCCTTGTGTTGGGAACAAATATTATTTCCTTTTAGCCAGAATAGAGTATGGAGTAGTGAATATCCATATCTTACCCAACCTTAGAGTTAAAACCATTTTCAAAAGCTAGACATCACTGGGTCTATTTGAAATTTTATTTACTCAATCAAATTTCATTAATAAAAGCATGCTATTGTTTCATTGAAGTTAAAAGTTACCAAATGTGTTTTTTTTTTTAATTTAGTTGTGATTATATTAAATTTATAAATTATATTATATTGATATTATTTTATATAATAATATTGTATTAATATTTATTATACATTATAGGTTTATATATATGATGGATTTTTTTATGATTTCTACATTTAAATATGTTGCAAGTTTTTATGAAGGGTTTGTATATTAACCATATTATTCAAATTTTTTATGTTTGCAGAAAATTTATCAATGTCAAAGTTGCTCCTGAGTCGAAGACATTAGGTATTTTTATGTTTTGTAATGTTGTAATTAGAAACAAATATATATTTTTGTTTAGATGGGCCCATCAAAGGATGTAAACTATCATTAATAAAAGGAGTAGACATTTTTTTGGGGGAGGGGAATTCAACCCCTCCAAAAGGCTCTTAGAAAGGTCACATTTTAACCCTCCTTTGAGTTGTGTTCCTTGTGTTCATGGTTTTCATGATCTTTAGTTTATAGTAACTCCAATATGCACAACCACAAATATATCATTTTATTATAATAATAATTTTTAAACATGTTTTAAACATCGTCACTACATACACACAAACATCAAAATCACTTTTACTACACATAAATAATTTAACATTTTTTCAATGTTTTAAACATTCTCCCACATACACCTAAATGGAAAAATCACTCTTATTCACATAAATCATTTAACATTTTTACAATTTGTTAAACATCTTCCCAAAACATTGCACACAAATTACAAAATCACTCTTATTCACATAAATCATTTAACATTTTTACAATGTTTTAAACATCTTCCCAACACATTGCACAGAAATGACAAAATCACTCTTATTCACATACATTATATAAAATTTATAGCTTAAATTTATTTATCTTTTTTTTGGTTTTGATTTTGATTTTTTTAAGATTTTGATTTTTTTTTTCAATTATATATTTTTATTATAAGTATATTATTAAGATATTTATATTATATTTTTTCCTCTTTTCATATATATAGATAAATATTTTTTAATATTTACATATTTCTATTTTTATAGGTTTAAATTAAATACTAATATATTAAATATTTAAATATTTTTATTATTTATTTTTATGAATTTATTCAATATATTTAGGGTGTTTTCCATTATTTAAATATTTTTATAAATTTATTATATTCAATGTGTATGTATTGGTTTTATTATTTATATACTATAAATATATTCTTGAATGCTTATATATTTATATATTAATGTATCTGAGTTATAATTTATGCTTTGGATTCTTTATTTTGTATGTATATGGATGTATTATTTTGAGAATTGAAATGGTGTTTTTATTAGTTGCATTTAGATATTCAGAATTTATTTGTTGATATTTTTTTTTTGGTATGCATTAATGAATAGGATATCTATTTCTCTATGATATGTGTGAATGTATTATCTAGAGGTTTGCATTAGTTGCATGTACTTCTTTGGAGTGTTTATTGTTCTATGTTTATGAATCTCTCATTATGCATGCTTTTGAGTATTCTTTCATTGTTTATTTGTATGTATATGCATATGTTGTTTGGGTATGCCTTGAGTGTTAAAGTGGTGGTTTCATTTGTATGAGAATTGTTTACTTGTATGTATACAGATCTATTCTTTGTTGCAATTGATGTGTGTTGTTTACTTCTATTCTTTTGTGTTTGTATGAATCTATTCTTTACTTGTATTTTTGTATGTCTATGAATTTCTTCTTCATGTCTATGAATACATTCTTTGGTAGTGTGTCTTTTTTACTTGTATTCCCTCTATGTGTATGAATGTCTTCTTCATGTGTGTATGAATCTGTTCTTTGCCACATTCTAATGTGTGTTATTTAGTTGTATTCTTTGTATGTGTATGAATGTATTCTTCGTGTGTATGAATCTACTCTTTGCTACATTCCTATGAGATTGTTTACTTGTAATATTTTTATGTGTATGAATGTATTCTTCATGTGTGTATGAATCTATTTTTTTCCACATTTGTATGTGTCTTGTTTAGCTGTATTCTTTGTATGTATATGAATGTATTCTTCATGTGTATGAATCTATTCTTTACTACATTTTATGTGTCTTGATTAATTTTTTTCTTTGTATGTGTATGAATGTATTCTTGATGTGTATATGAGTTTATTCTTTTCTACATTTGTACATGTCTTGTTTAATTGATTCTTTGTATGTGTGAATGTATTCTTTTGGTAAGAATTCTTATTTGTTACATTTGTATATGTATTATTTATTTGTAGATATATAAGCCTAATATGTGGAAATATACTACCATTAATATGATTATCAAATATACTATCATTATTTCTATATATATTAATATATTATTTGACATATTGATATATAAATATATTATTTTTAATGTTCCTCGATTCAAAATTTTATTTTATTTTCATGACATTAATATCTCATTAACTATGACTTCTTACCAAAA
The DNA here is from genome assembly GCA_034641835.2 of Pinus albicaulis. Lineage (NCBI taxonomy): Eukaryota > Viridiplantae > Streptophyta > Pinopsida > Pinales > Pinaceae > Pinus > Pinus albicaulis. Next base: position 26,096 of record JAXQQM020067195.1, read on the forward strand.
CTCTGCCTTAAAATCTTGCCATAACATTGTACTTCTATATAGAGTTGATTCTACAAAGTATACACTTTGTTTTATGCAAATTAGGACATATGGTTTATTATATTTCATACTTATTATATCCTATACCTATATCCACTTAGGATATTCTTTTATTTTTTTTTAAGATAGGACTTGCCTTATTTTAGTACTTCACCTATCAACGTTAGACTAAAATCAAATACGATTACTTTAAACCTCCTCTACATAGTGTATGAAGGATATTATAGTATTTTATATACACATAATATAAAACTTGGACGGTGACAAGGTACATATATATATATATTCTCTCCCATACTACACTTTTAAGTACTTCAAGTCCCATCTAAGTTATCGTTTTTGAGAGATATCATTTTTTTCTTTTTCTTTTGCCTTGCCAGCTCTCGACAGATATTTTTGAGTACGAATTTCATTATAATTTTGGTTCACATTCAATTCTTCGTATGAGTAAGTTATTTTGGCGATACGAATTCACACCAACATTTCATTGAGCCCTGTGCACATTAATGGATACCGCGCGATGTTAAGTTATCGTTGACAGCTAGGGTGCAGTATGTCAGTAGGATTAACCTAATAATAATTTCTTTTCCTCGGTTCGCCAATTTCATCGATCCCCATACCGATCTTTGGGATTGAGACAAGTGTATGGTCTCGACGTATTAGGTTTTTGTATTCTCTGTTTTTTTTCTTTAAACACTGATATTTTTTAAACCTATTATTTCTTCTTCTTTCGCAGATCGAGCTCTGAGAGTATTCCTCGATTCAGCCATTTTTATGAAAGCGGGGGAGTTTTTAGAGAGAGGTTTCAGATGTTCACCTTCTTCCCACCACATATTTTATCATGGTTGAAATCATTAAACTCCATCGATTTAATGAAATACACGCAACAATTGATATTCCCTACTTCCATACACAAGTAATTTCATTTTCAGTTTTTTTTATTTCGATGGTTGATTTTATCCATTAGCTGAAATCGTTTTTCCTGTTTACGTATTCATTTCCACAATTTCATAGTCAGTTTGTTCCAAATTATTAGGTTAATCCATGAAAATGTTAAGTGTATGAATTTTTCTTAACAGTGAATGTCGTTACCTCCTTGAAGTCACGGTGTCACCGATTTCATGAAGAGTCTTACCTTAATCCTTGGTTCCTCAATACCATTACTTTCAGGTAACTATTCAATATGCTCTATCATCACACATTCTTCCTTGGGCGAACAAAATTTGAGCTACCATTGATAATATATATATGACTTTAGTCTTGATTTGGAATGCATTAAATTTTACCCTTGTTCGCAATGTCAGAATTATTAAAAATTCATTTCCTTGCGATGCCATATGCTAAAAAAAATTTTCACCGGTTTTACGGCTTTAATGATTTATAAATAATCCTTTTTTTTATATTTCATGTGCCCAGGTTGTATTCTATAGTTAAATTTTCATTTATTCCTTCTCAAATCGGTTCTTTATATCCAATAATAGCAACCTTAAAATACTGATTCCACTAAACTGCTATACTCACAAGTCGGTATTCGAGGCGTTTAAATATTTCAAATATTTTCAAGGAGGTATACCTGATGGCTGGATTTCAGTTCCCTTAAATTCTGATGGAACTATGCCATCGTTACTTGCTTCCGAAATTTAGGTTTTTCATTTCCTGTTTAGACTATGGATTTTTACTTCTTCCCTCATTGCAATATTGTGTCGATAGCTGAAGATGGGCATCCCAGATTACTCTATTATTTTATAATTAACGATGGTTTTTAAATGGCATCTTTGCCGAGGACATTTAATTTTCCTGTTTCTATTCCTTAGTATTATTCGTGGGAAAAATTTACGATATAGTTCGGATTTTTTTTATACATATATATATATATATACTTCAGATGTCTGTTTATTTTGTTTTGAAATAATTTTCCATATAATGTCTCATATTATCATGGTAACTATGGACAGAGATACATCATTTTATAAGACCAAGTTACTCATAATGTCACTCTTAAACTTTATTTATATAACATAATGCCCCCATCTCTTGAGATTATATATAAAGAAATTTCCTGTACTGCATGTACTAATTATAGTAAAGTATTTTGCTATAATTTCTAGTTAGCATCTTTCCTTTCTACTGCAAGACTTCAATTGGTTATCTTCAGAAATTAATAATTATTTCTAGAGTTGTTGGTTCCGTCTTAATACTGTTCTAACCCAATCTTCAGTTTACAGGATTTTTTTTTTCTATACACTTACTTCTTACTGCTAAATTTTTAAAATTTTAATTAATAGCTTGCCATAAGGATGATTAACTAAAAATTTCTGTCCAGCTAATAATGACTCTCCCTTAATGAAATCCACATTGTTTTTAAACTAGATATTTTTTTTATATCTTCTCAATTATGTTGAGACTAACCATCAATTCTTATTTATAACAGAGTAACCAGAATTTATGGAACTAATTCCTACACGATGTATTTATGTGATTTATGCTTAACAATAATTTATATAGTAATCTAATTTTCTTTTGTACATATCTAGCAATAGTTATTTTTTTTCTAGTATTTTAATACTGGCTTAATAGAAGGATTTCCCCTGACATATTAACATATTAGTGCTCTTTTATTCACTTACAGAATTTCTCATTTCTCCATTGAATGTTTCATCTATAGTTTATTTTAACCATATTAGCCTCAATTCAGGGTTTAATTCCAGTATATTAACGTACTCACATTCAACAATTAACAGGCAGCAAAACGTTTATTTTTGTTCTACTGCACATAGAATTTTGCATTGTAAAAGCGGGTTAAAGTTACACCAGATTTATTCTTGGGAATTTTGATAGTATCTCCAGATTTAAACCCACATCGGGTTTAGAGATTCTGGCGGATAATATTCCTAAGATATTGTTCTTACTACTATACAGAAGGTAGAAGATTTACTTCTTCTATTTAATTCTGTTAAATGTAAGAACACAACAGACTTCCAAAATCTTTTGTCTACAACTATACAGAATTTTGAAGGTAAATTCCTGATGATTACTTATGTTGAATGTAGCATTAAAATTTCTAATATATGGCCAGGCAGTTATATGTAGCCAATTCATACTACAGGAAATAAAACCACCAGAAAATTTTAAATACATACCACTCATGCAGTCGACCAACCTCCCAACCTTAGAGTCCTTCTGTCTCCCAGAACTCACCCCCAAGCTGAGATCACCTCCACCACAGACCAACCTCAATCTGTTTAGGAGTAGCTCATTTAAGCTATTGTTCCCCAAAGCCTGTTTCTAATTCTGCGTCCAGAATATCGGGATGCTTTTCTTCCTGTTTGCCTAGGCTTCCCATCTTAGGGATTCTTTAAAGTTGTTTTATGCTTTTCCTAGCTTTTCTAGCTTTTCACCTCTTCCCAACTACTTTCCTCATCATTGGGGAATTTAGATTTTTCCTCAAAATCTAATTTAGAAATAATTTTATTTCAAGGATTTTTGAAAGGTTGTGGGGAAAATATTTTCTTTTTCCATCCTCATGGATTTAACAAGTGATCTCATAAATCTCATTTTGGTCATTCTGCACAATATCATCTTATTCATTTTCTCAAATAAATTATTTAATTACATTCACAAAATACTTGTCCGTTGGGGTCCACTCCCCTTAGGATTAAGGTTCAAATTTCTATCCTTGAAATTTAAACACATAAACTGGGGGTGTTACATATTCCCCCTCTGAAAATAAACACCATCCTCGGTGTTGTTATTCAACTACTAGAGTTCATTTTTTTAAATAAAAATGGATATCTTTCCATCAATTCAGCTTCTCTTTCCCAGGTAGCTTCTTCAGCAGTAAAGTGCTTCCACTGCACCTTTACTCTTGCTACTGTTCGATTTCTCAATTCAATTTCTTCCTACTCCAATATTTGAAGTGGTTCTGGCAGAAACTCCCCTTCTGGTTCCACCTGTACAACAGTCCAATCAATTATGTGAGAAGCATCATGCACATATCTTTTTAATAACGAAACATGAAACACATCATGAACTCTAACATGGGGTGGTAAGGCTAGCTTGTAAGCCACTGGTCCCACCCTTTCTAATATTTCAAAAGGACCACAATATCTAGGAGCCAGTTTTGCACAACTTCCAGCATAAAGTGTGCTCTTTTTGGGTTTAATACGCAAGTACACATGCTCTCCCACTTTGAATTCTCGGTTTACCCTTTTCTTATCAGCATAGTTTTTCTGACAATATTGTGTTGTCTTGATGTTTCTTTGTATCTGTTTAACTATTCTTTCCATTTCCTGTAAAGCATCGGGTCCCAATATTAGTTTATCTTCTGGCTGGCTCCATCTCAAAGGAGTACGACACTTTCTTCCATACAGTGCCTCAAACGGACTCATCTTGATAGAGGATTGATAGCTGTTATTATAGGCAAATTCAGCTAAATGCAAGTAATCTTCCCATTTTGATGGCCTATCCATCACATACAATCTCAGCATATCTTCCAAAATCTGATTAGTTCTCTCAGTCTGTCTGTCAGTTTGAGGGTGATAGGCAGTTCTAAAATTCAACTTAGTGCCGATCCCGCTAAATAGAACTTTCGAAAAGGCTGATGTAAGTTTAGCATCTCGGTCAGAAACAATCGCCTTCGGAACTCCGTGGAGTCTGGCTATCTCTTTCAGGAACACATTCGCTACTTGAGTTGTCCCATAGGTAGATTTTACTGGTATAAAATGTGCAGCTTTTGTTAGAGTGTCTACTACTACCATTACTGAATCATGTTGGTATTTGGTTTTGGGTAATCCTATCATGAAATCCATGGAAGCTGTGTCCCATTTCCATTCTGCAATCGGGAAAGGGTTTAAAAGACCAGCAGGATGTTGATGCTCAACTTTGACTAGTTGACATTCCATACATCTAGTTAAATATTCTGTTACATCTTTCTTCATTCCAGGCCAAAACAACTTCTTTTTCAAAGATGTTAACATTTTCTGATATCCTGGATGTCCGGCATATGGTTGTTTGTGATATTCATCTAGGATCTCTCTTTTCAAGGTCTCCACATTTGGAACATATAATCTGTTTTTATAACAGATCAGCCCTTTTTGGTTTTGAGTGAAATCAGTTTTCTCCTTTTTCTGTAGTTTCACCAAGAGTGTTTCATAATTTGCATCTTGGCTTGCTACTTTTCTCACCAACTCTTCTACTTCGACCTGTGCACTACTTCCAATGCTATTTATATTCTGACAAGCATTTCTACTCAATGCATCAACAATTTTATTTTCTTTCCCTCTGATGTGTTTTATGTCCATATCAAATTCACTTAGAAAACACAGCCATCTGGCTTGTCTCGAATTCAAATCAGTTTGGGAAAAAAAATATTTGAGACTAATATGATCAGTCATCAATGTAAATTTTTTTCCAAGGATATAGTGTCACCACATCTTCAAAGCATGAATAACAGCGGCTAACTCCAAATCATAGGCACTGTAGTTTTGTTCATGTATCTTCAGTTTCCTAGATTCATATACAATAACTTAATTTTCCTGCAAGAGGACTCCTCCCAACCCTTCTCTACAGGCATCCGTACATACTACAAATTCTTTATCAGGCTCTGCAATCTTCAGTATAGGGGTTGTAGTAAGTTTTAGTTTCAATTGGTCAAAACTGTTTTGACATTTCTCAGTCCACTCGAACTTGACACCCTTCCTTTGTAACTAGGTTATGGGATGTGCTATAGCAGAAAATCTCTCCACAAATCTGCGATAATAGCCTGCAATCCCCATGAATGACCTCACTGCTGAAACATCAATTGGGATAGGCCATTCTTTAATAGCTTTTGTCTTTTCATGGTCGATAGCGAGGCCTTGTTCAAAAATAATATGACGCAAGTATTGGATCTTATCTCTGTAAAATTCACATTTGCTGAACTTGGCATATAATTGGTATTCCTTTAGAGTTTGCAATACTATCCTCTAGTGTTCTTTATGTTCCTCCTCACTTTTTGAGTAGAAAGAATATCATCTATGAACACAAGTACAAATTTATCCAAGTACTTATTTAAAACACTGTTCATTAGGCACATAAAAGTGGTAGGGGCATTTGTCAAACCAAAAGGTAGGACTATAAATTCGTAGTGCCCATACCTGGTTTGAAAAGCTGTTTTGTTGATGTCTTCTTCTTTAATTCTGAGCTGGTGATAACCAGTCCTTAAGTCAATTTTGGAAAACACTGAAGCCCCTCTCACTTGGTCAAAAAGATCATCAATTATGGGCAAGGGGTATCTGTTTTTAATGGTCAACTTATTCAGTTGACGGTAATCAATGCACATCCTAAAAGTTCCATCTTTCTTTTTCACAAACAGGACTGGTGCTCCCCAAGGAGACACACTTGGTCTTATGTAACCTTTATCTAACAATTATTTCAATTGCATTTTTAGTTCCATGAGTTCAGGGGGACTCATTCGATAAGGGGTTCTGGATACAGGTGTTGTTCCTGGTACTAAATCGATCGAAAAGTCAATCTCTCTTTTGGGGGGAAGATGAGGAATCTCATCTGGAAAAACTTCCTTAAACTCTCTTACTACTGGTAAGATATCCATCATTTTTTCTTCAGTTTTTTGTTCTATTTCTTCCACATGTACTGCATAAACTTGGTATCCCTTTCTAGCTGTTCGTTTTAATTGCAGTGCTGATATTTGTCTTACAGAAATGGATTTTGGTTTTCCTTTGAGCATAAAAGGTTTCCCTTCCTCATCCACACAATGTAGGGTCTTATCCCAATAGTTCATCAGGGCTTTCTTCTTTTCCAACCAGTCCATTCCTATCAGCAAGTCATAGGAACCTAAAGGCAGAATGTTTAGATTTATTTTTGTTTGAAAATAATTTAATTTCATTTCTGTTAGGGGCAATTTATGTGTTACTTTCCTCTTGGTTCCAGTGGCCAGTTGAACCAACCATGACTGCTGAAATTTTTCAGGTTTAAGATTACATTTTTCTACAATTTTTGGACTAATGTAACTTAAAGAAGCACCCGGATCAATCAAAACAGTAACAGACTGGCCAAAAATCTTACCCTCCATTTCAACCATGATAGCTTGATGTTATGCTTGCTGGTTCTCCAAGGCTGCACTGATAGTGGGTATGCTTTGTGCTATGTCATTTACTGTGGTTTCTTCTCGATCTCTCATAACCATATGAATATTTCGGTGGGGACAATCCTGCAACAGATGGGGTTCTCCGCATCCCCAACATTTCAAAGGTTCCTTCATTTTGACTGTGCCCTCTTTCTTACTGTCTCCATCCATTTTTTTTGAAGCCACCTGTGACTGAGCAGTTTGACTTTCTCTAGGTTTATTAAATTTCTTTCGCTGATGTTCCCTGCCAAAATTCTTCAAATAGGCTAGTTTCTGTCTCCTTCCCTTGAACTCACTCTTGTTTAACCAGCCTTTTCCCTACTCAGCCTTTCCTTTAAACTGCTGGTAGCATAATCTCGCCTTTCTTACTGCCTCATCCATGGTTTTTGGATTATCAAACTCGATCTTCTCTTTGTACACAGCTGGAAAATAGTTTAGAAACCTTTGTACCTTTGCCTTCTCTTCCCTAATATAAGGGACATATCTCAACAGATTCGTAAACTTAGTGACAAAATCATCGATAGTGAGCTGTCCCAGTCTAAGTTCATGAAATTCCTTGGCTTTATCATCATAGTAATGTTCATTTAGATAGCGATTTTTGAACTTAACTTGGAAATCCTCCCAATTCGCTGTCTTTTCATCAATGGCGTGAACCATTTTTGTCACCTCCCACCACAAGGTAGCCTTACCTTGTAGCCGGTAAACAGCTAATTTGGTCTTCAAATTGCTCTCATATTCATAAACCTGGAAATACTTAATCATGTTCAACAACCAGGCTTCAACATCTTCCTCCTTCTCCCCATCATAGGAGGGAGGTTTGATCTTTCAGAATTCCCCCTGTAATTCTGTTTTCTACTTATACTGATGCCTACCAACATCATCATCCTCATATTAATCAATCTTCCTCTTTCCGGAACCTTCGCCTTCTTGGTTGTTCCATGAGGTTAGCTCTCTGATGAGTTTTTCCTGCTCCATACTGGCTTATGACAACTTGTCATTCTGGCTTTTCAACTCAGCCAATTCTTGTTGCAACCTGTGCAAGATAGCCACAACTGGAGCGTTGGGATCTGGTGTACTATACTCATCATGGAGATCCACATAAATTTCTTCACCTTCAGCCATTTTAGCACCACTGTACACACTCAATACAGATCAGTAAGATTTAAAAAGAACTATTTCCATAATACTCATTTATACAAGTAACACTCAGCAACAGTGAGCACAATAACAACAACCTAGTTTTTTATAACTTGGGCTCTGATACAATTTGTAATGTTCCTCGATTCAAATTTTTTTTTTTCATGACATTAATATCTCATTAACTATGACTTCTTACCAAAACTCTGCCTTAAAATCTTGCCATAACATTGTACTTCTATATAGAGTTGATTCTACAAAGTATACACTTTGTTTTATGCAAATTAGGACATATGGTTTATTATATTTCATACTTATTATATCCTATACCTATATCCACTTAGGATATTCTTTTATTTTTTTGTAAGATAGGACTTGCCTTATTTTAGTACTTCAGCTATCAACGTTAGACTAAAATCAAATCCGATTACTTTAAACCTCCTCTACATAGTGTATGAAGGATATTATAGTATTTTATATACACATAATATAAAACTTGGACGGTGACAAGGTACATATATATATATATATTCTCTCCCATACTACACTTTTAAGTACTTCAAGTCCCATCTAAGTTATCGTTTTTGAGAGATATCATTTTTTTTCTTTTTCTTTTGCCTTGCCAGCTCTCGGCAGATATTTTTGAGTACGAATTTCATTATAATTTTGGTTCACATTCAATTCTTCATATGGGTAAGTTATTTTGGTGATACGAATTCACACCAACCTTTCATCGAGCCTTGTGCACATTAATGGATATCGCGCGATGTTAAGTTATCGTTGATAGCTAGGGGTGCAGTATGTTAGTAGGATTAAGCTAATAATAATTTCTTTTCCTCGGTTCGCAAATTTCATCGATCCCCATACCGATCTTTGGGATTGAGACAAGTGTATGGTCTCGACGTATTAGGGTTTTGTATTCTCTGTTTTTTTTTCTTTAAACACTGAGATTTTGTAAACCTATTATTTCTTCTCCTTCCGCAGATCGAGCTCTGAGAGTATTCCTCGATTAAGCCATTTTTATGAAAGCGGGGGAGTTTTTAGAGAGAGGTTTCAGATGTTCACCTTCTTCCCACCACGTATTTTATCATGGTTGAAATCATTAAACTCCATCGATTTAATGAAATACACGCAACAATTGATATTCCCTGCTTCCATACGCAGGTAATTTCAGTTTTAGTTTTTTTTATTTCGATGGTTGATTTTATCCATTAGCTGAAATCATTTTTCCTGTTTACGCAATTTCATAGTCAATTTGTTCCAAATTATTAGGTTAATCCATGAAAATGTTAAGGGTATGAATTTTTCTTAACAGTGAATGCCGTTACCTCCTTGAAGTCACGGTGTCACCGATTTCATGAAGAGTCTTACCTTAATCCTTCGTTCCTCAATACCATTACTTTCAGGTAACTATTCAATATGCTCTATCATCACACATTCTTCCTTGGGTGAAAAAAATTTGAAGTACCATTGATAATATATATATGACTTTAGTCTTGATTTGGAATGGATTAAATTTTACCCTTGTTCGCAATGTCAGAATTATTAAAAATTCGTTTCCTTGCGATGCCATATGCTAATTTTTTTTTTCATTGGTTTTATGGCCTTAATGATTTATAAATAATCCCTTTGTTTCTATTTGATGTGCCCATGTTGTATTCTATAGGTAAAGTTTCATTTATTCCTTCTCAAATCGGTTCTTTATATCCAATAAAAGCAACCTTTAAATACTGATTCCACTAAGCTGCTATACTCACAGGTCGGTATTCGAGGCGTTTAAATATTTCAGATATTTTCAAGGAGCTATACCTGATGGCTGGATTTCGGTTCCCTTAAATTCTGATGGAACTATGCCATCGTTACTTGCTTCTGAAATTTAGGTTTTTCATTTCCTGTTTAGACTATGGATTTTTACTTCTTCCCTCGTTGCAATATTGTGTCGATCGCTGAAGATGGGCATCCCAGATTACTGTAGTATTTTATAATTAACGATGGTTTTTAAATGGCATCTTTGCCGAGGACATTTAATTTTTTCTGTTTCTCTTCCTTAGTATTATTCATGGGAAAAATTTACGATATAGTTCGGATTATATATATATATATATATATATATATATATATATATATATATATGTCTATATTTATGTATACTTCATGTGTCTGTTTATTTTGTTTTGAAATAATTTTCCATATAATATCTCATATTATCATGGTAACTAAGGACACAGATACATCATTTTATAAGACCCAGTTACTCATAATGTCACTCTTAAACTTTATTTATTTAACATAATGCCCCCATCTCTTGAGATTATATATAAATCAATTTCCTGTACTGCATGTACTAATTATAGTAAAGTATTTTGCTATAATTTCTAGTTAGGATCTTTCCTTTCCACTGCAAGACTTCAATTGGTTATCTTCAGAAATTAATAATTATTTCTATAGGATTTGTTGGTTCCATCTTAATACTGTTCTAACCCAATCTATATTTTACAGGTTTTTTTTTTCTATACACTTACTTCTTACTGCTAAATTTTTAAAATTTTAATTAATAGCTTGCTATAAGGATGATTAACTAAAAATTTCTGGGCAGCTAGTAATGACTCGCCCATAATGAAATCCACATTGTTTTTAAACTAGATATTTATTTTATATTTTCTCAATTATGTTGAGACTAACCATCAATTCTTATTTATAACATAGTAACCAGAATTTATGGAAATAATTCCTACACAATGTGGTTCTGTGATTTATGCTTAATAAGAACTTATACAGTAATCTAATTCTGTTTTTTTTTGTCCATATCCATCAATAGTTCTTTTTTTTTCTTTCTCCTAATATTCTAATACTGGTTTAATAGAAGGATTTCCCTTGACATATTAACATGTTAGTGCTCTTCTATTAACTTACAGAATTTCTCATTTCTCCATTGAATGTTCCATTTTGGTTGCATCTACAATTTATTTTAACTAGATTAGTCTCAATTTAGGGTTTAATTCCAGTATATCTAAGTACTTACATTCCAAAAATTAACAGGCAGCAACACTTTTATTTTTGTTTTACTGTACATAGAATTTTGCATTGTACAAGCAGGTTAAAGTTACACCAGATTCATTCTTGGGAATTTTGATAGTATCTCCAGATTTAAACCCACATCGGGTTTAGAGATTCTGGCGGATAATGTTCCTAAGATACTGTTCTTACTACTATACAGAAGGTAGAAGATTTACTTCTTCTATTTAATTCTGTTAAATGTAAGAGTGCTCTTCTATTAACTTATAGAATTTCTCATTTCTCCATTGAATGTACCATTTTGGTTTCATCTACAATTTATTTTAACTAGATTAGTCTCAATTCAGGGTTTAATTTCAGTATATCTACGTACTCACATTAAAAAATTAACAGGCAGTAACACATTTATTTTTGTTTTATTGTACATAGAATTATGCATTGTAGAAGCAAAATAAAGTTACACCAGATTCATTCTTGGGAATTTTGATAGTATCTCCAGATTTAAACCCACATCGGGTTTAGAGATTCCGGCGGATAATATTCCTAAGAGACTGTTCTTACTACTATACAGAAGGTAGAAGATTTACTTCTTCTATTTAATTCTGTTAAATGTAAGAACACAACAGACTTCCAAAATATTTTGTCTACAACTATACAGAATTTTGAAGGTAAATTCCTGATGATTACTTCTGTTGAATGTAGCATTAAAATTTCTAATATATGGCCAGGCAGTTATATGTATCCAATTCATACTACAGGAAATAAAACCACCAGAAAATTTTAAATACATACCACTCATGCAGTCAACCAACCTCCCAACCTTAGAGTCCTTCTGTCTCCCAGAACTCACCCCCGAGCTTAGATCACCTCCACCACAAACCAACCTCAATCTATTTAGGAGTAGCTTATTTAAGCTATTGTTCCCCAAATCCTGTTTCTAATTCTGCGTCCAGAATATCAGGATGATTTTCTTCCTGTTTGCCTAGGCTTCCCATCTTAGGGATTCTTTAAAGCTGTTTTATGCTTTTCCCAGCTTTTCCAGCTTTTTACCTCTTCCCAACTACTTTCCTCATCATTGGGGAATTTAGATTTTTCCTCAAAATCTAATTTAGAAATAATTTTCTTTCAAGTATTTTTGAAAGGTTGTGGGGAAAATATTTGCTTTGTCAATCGTCATGGATTTAGCAAGTGATCTCATAAATCTCATTTTGGTCATTCTGCACAATATCATCTTATTCATTTTCTCAAATAAATTATTTAATTACATTCACAAAATACTTGTCCATTGGGGTCCACTCCCCTTAGGATTAAGGTTCAAATGTCTATCCTTGAAATTTAAACACATAAACTGGGGGTGTTACATCATTTCTATATATAAATATATTATTTAGAATATTGATTTATAAATATATTAGTTTAAATATTAACTTATAAATACATTACTTTAAATATTTGTGAAATGATTATTATTATTATTTTTTTTATTTTTTTATTGTTTTTTTAATTATTTTTTATTTTTTATTTTTTTTATTTTTTTATCTTTTTTTCTATCTAAATTTTAATCATTTTATATGAACAAACAATATACTTATTACAATAACACTAAAAAGGACATAATATTATCCCACAACCTACACCTCAATTAACGATTATCATGTTATAGAGTATCATGCAAACCATGAAACTAAAACTAAAAAGAAAAACAACATAAAATTTATAACAACATCAATTTGTAACAACACATATCAATTAATTATTTAATACTAAAATAAATACAATAAATATTAATTTTATTTAAAAAATTTCATTCATTTGAATAATTTATTTTAAAAAATCATAATACTATAATTTAATAATATAGGGAAAAAATATTAATTCTAAAGTTTGGTTAATAATAATAATTGTCTTAAATATAATAAATAAAGTAAATACTTATTAATTTTAAACTGATTAACTTATAAAATAAATGAAATTATCAACATCATAATACTTATATTCAATTTTCAACACATGCATAAAATAATGTTAATTCTAATCTTCATTATAATTGTGATGTTTGTGAACATGTCACCTTGTGAGTCATTATGTGTAATGTTTGTGGCTATGTGTATGTTTGTGTGCACCCTATGTTTGTTGTGTGCATGTATGCATGTGATTGATTATGCCTCATTGGCAATGGATTGTGTGCGTGCGCGTCTGTGGTTAGTCCCATGCCAATGATGGACCGTTTTTGGGGTCATATAAGCTCTCACCTTCACGTGGTTGACCCTTTTAGTAGAGATTTTACATCTCCAAGCCAAGAAGAGATTTCTATATATTGTTTTTTAACTTATTTAAAACATAACATTAATTTTGAAATATTAAATTTTTTTTTTAATAATATTTTTATTATATTAAAAAATTGTAAGACAAAATTTATAAAATAAATTGAAATATTTATCATTATTTGAAATTTAAAATAAAATAATTACATTAACGCACTTAAGCCCTTCAAGCCTTACTTCTTTTTTTTTCTCCATTCACGATTGCCTTACCTTTTTATGCAAAACACGTGAAAAACAATTCAAAACCTCTAAAAAATCGACCTCTGCCTTTTCTCCTCGAGTCTCCTGCCACCATACATCGCACTTCACAAATCGCAACATTTTTCTTTTACCTTTAACACTTACCCCTCGCTCTTTGCGATTACGATATAGCGAAATCGCAAATCGAACTTTGTGTCATTTACCTTTTACCTTTAACACTTACAGCTTTTTCTTTGCAATTGCAATATTGTGAAATCGAAAATCACACTTCGCATTGTTTACCTTTTTTCACTTAACACTTATCGTTGGTCCTTGCGATTGCAATATTGCGAAATAGCGGCCCGCCATCGATCCCACTGCCACGTCGCCCTTCATAAATTCACACTTTGCACATTTTAGCTTTTACCCTTAACACTTACCACTTGATTCTTGTGACTGCGATATTGAGAAATCGGAAATCGCAAGTCACACAATTTAACTTTGTGCATAACACTTACCGTTCATTCTGCCGATGCGATAACTCTGCCATGTCACTCATCGCACTTCGCAATTCGCAAAACTTGCCACATTACAGATTGTAGCCCACAACCTTTACCACATTGCAAATCACACTTTGCACATTTTATTTCATTCATCTTGATCTTTACCGTTATCCATCTAAACTTGCGATATTGTGATTCACAACTTGCCATTTCACTTCGCACTTTGCATAACTTAATTCATTCTTGTTAATCCTTACTGCTATCCCTTTAAGCTTACAAAGTTGCGATTGTGACATTGCACATCGCAAATTTTGTTCTCCATCACACTCCGCCATCTCATTTTTGAGTTTCGTCTGCTCCAAAGTCATTTATCATGCTATCATAATGTTTTATAAGGTTTTAATCCCCATTAGCCTCTTTTAGCCCATTTCTTCCCTCCAAGCTGCAAATTAACTCTTTTTAATTATAATTAAGTCATGGATAGCCTAGTTGCATGGATAGAAGCATGCTAGATAGATCATAGGATAAGTAGAGTGCATTTAGCCGTTTGGCCAAGTTAAGTGTGGTTTAGGATTAGTTTCCTTTCTGCTATTTGTTTTCTGAAAATTAAATTAGTTTCCTTCATATCATTTCTTTTTAACAATTTAATTTAGTTTCTTAGAGTCATTTCCTTCCTGCACATTAAATTAGTTCCATTTATTTCATTTCCTGTCCGCAATTTAGTTTAGTTTCATTAAAGTGGGACAAACTTCATTGACAACCCCTAGAAGTAGCACCCTTTCATAAAGCAGAAGAGGATGACATGAACAGAATGCATCTGCTATGTATATAGCACTGTCACCTAAAATTTTGTATGAACCTCGGGTTTATAAAGTAAATTAGGGTAGCCCCTGGGAGTTGCAGCACTCTTGGTGCAATACCAAGGCTCACTAGTACCCACATGGAGTCTCTTTACGAAGTTTTCCTCTTATTCTTCTGATACATCCTATTTCTTCTTTTTATTTTCCTTTTGAAGTAAATTTGAATGAAACTTCTCTGATATCTAAGGGATCATATTTTATCATTCCATAGGCTATTAAAATACCATGAATTTTTTCAACATCAATATTCTTCATGACCTCCATTTATTCTATGGTAAAAACATTCGAATTGAATATAGGAGCCGGAGACCTTAATATTTTTTCAATGAGTGATGATTCTTTTATTTCTTCACCAATATTTCTCATAGGATTCATGATTTATCTACCCTAAGAAAGAAACTTGTGATACTTTCATAATTTTTCACTCTCAGAGTTTCATATTGAAGTCTAAGAGTTTGAAGTTTGGCACTTTTTACCTTGGTGTCACCTTCATAGCTTTGGATGATCTTGTCCCATATAGATTATGTCATATTTAGCTGGATGAATTTGAAAAATTATGATTCTGCCAACCTTCCAAATAGAGCATTGAAAACCTTTGCATTGGTATCATAGTTATTCTTTTCTTCTTCATCTGTGGGAATGGAGAATGCATATTGTAAGCATCCTTCAATGATTCCCCATACATTTTGTCCAAGTGATTGTAGGTAATATCTTATTCTTACCTTCCAAAAAATTAGATTGCTTTCCTTGAATAATGGTGACCTGATAGATGTTGTCCCCTCTTGATTTCTCATCTTTATGAATATTCCTTCAAGCGATAAAGCTCCTTCCAAAGATCCCAGCTCTTATTCCAATTGTTAGGAAAAATAATGAGAGGTGAGGTGAATTGGTATAAAAAAATTATATTTATTTTTCCTATTTTTATTTTTGTATGCGACTATTATGAATTAAACCTGTGTATGCACATGACTATTGTGAGGTAAAATTGTCTATGTACACTACTTCTATGTATAAAACTATCGTATATCCAATCAATTTAGTTTTTCAATTAATTCAACATCTATTTATCTTGAACTAGTATGCATTATTTCATCAACATTAGATAAATAGTAATCATGTGTAATAAGAACAAAATAAAACATCACACATAAGAAAACCATATGAACACCTGTATTTTTAGGGGGGAACCCAATGTAGGAGAAAACCACCCTTGTTGTCGTCTTCGTCTTATTTTTATTATGATCAAATAATTCTTACAATCTTCTATTGGCATAGACTCATACCATCACGTAAATACCCACCTCCATAAGTCTACAACCTTCGCTCATTCTCCAAAAACCACTATAAAAGAGCTCCAAACCCTAATATGAGTACTAGCTACTATTGGAAGGAAGCTTCAACCTCTTTACTGAAGTATCCAACCCTCGAGACCTCCATGGACCAAGCTTCATAAATTGTCACATTGGATCCATTGAACCAACTGAAAATCCTGATAAAAAAATGTCAGAATATATATGCTACTATTATTTAGCATACATGTGTGTTTATGTGACTTCCTTGAAGTATACCTACGTACAGATCTCAAAGCATTGAACCTTGAAACTGAATCATTGTCATTATGAAATAGACACTAAGTTACAATACCACTGAATCATTATGAAATAATAACAGAGCCATCACAAATCTTCAATCACATACAAATAGTAGCATCAACACTCTTTAATATTTGAATCCACAATAAATTCAATCATCATAGTTAAAAGGAGATCATCAAGTATTAATTCATTGACATACAACAAAAAACTTTGCAAGACTAGTTAAGATGATCAGATATCATATTTAGGAAAACATTATTTTATATATGCACTTCCGTGTGTACATGCTCCCTTTAGTAATCAAACCCGTGTATAGATATGTCCAAACTACAGAATCGACATGCAACTTACTAGAATGAGACCCGCATATGCAAGAATCATTCAGTTATCAAACGTGCATACACACACACCTTTTATTTATCAAACCTGCATACATATCTACAATTATTGACTTATACCTCCCTTGCACATCAGACCTTCAAAAAAGAACCCATATCTTGGAAAACATAATAAAACATTAATCAAACATTAATATCACAAACCAAAACAATCCACACGTAAATTATCAATGTATAATCATTTCATATCTATTGTATATGATCCATCATCATATTCCTGGGTGCACACTTATTTCAGATAAAATACTCATCAATAACATGTACCATGCACAATTTCTTTAGATTAAACTATTCAACAAATACTCATCACTTGCACTCAAAAAAAATTGATATTGATCTCCTTGTATAGCTTAGGCCTTAGCCAATACCATGGGTCAAAATGAAACTAATGTTGATGTTATTATTTGAAGGAATAAAATATCTGTTTTTGGACACAATACTAAGGTCCAATACCATTTTAAGGACCCATAGTATTTAGAATACCATGGTGCGGTAATTGTACATGCTTTCTCTTCTCTATACTCATGTATGTACGTGGCTTTTCTTTACAGAACCCACGTGTTTTTCTTAAAATATTAGAATGTAACATCCATAAAATATTAAAATGTAACTAGAGTTTCACTGTAAGGGCTCCTAATAACAAGTAGAAACTAGCCAAGGGCTACTACTTTTGTGCCACGGCTATTGCTAGTACCATCCATTAACGAAATTCTTCCAAAATAATAGTTTACAGTTTTTCCCTACATCCTCCTCACCTGAAGGGAAAAACTATGATTAATCAACGTGGATGAATACCTTTAACATGGAAAATAACAACTTGGAAGCCTATGGATTCTAAAAATAATTCAATAACCTATTATTCTGTAAGAATGAGTGACTATTACAACAATGAGAAGCTTGCAATTATGATAGTTGATCAATCCATATATATCATAAGATAAAAGTTGTAATATTGTGAAGTGTCAAAAAATTTATTTTCAAGATTTACTCTATAAACAAGTTATTTGTTTCTTTCTATGATAGTGTAAATATCTACACTACAAGATATATGTTCTTCAATATAATTTTTAAAATTAAAGGAAGGATGAGATATTCTCAAACCAAAATTTTAAAATAAAATGAAGGTATGAGATTCAATTAACAATGGATGGAGACAAATATTTTTTCATATCCAAGTGTCAGCGATGACCTTGCGATGAATTCGATTGTTTATTTCATTTTTCCCACATATTCATACCAAGCTATGATGCAAGAAGTGTCCTTTTGGTCCTTATGGTTTTTGGAGAAGTGAAGGTCGAAAGGAACCTGGGAGAGTTGAATGCAACATTTTTTAATGTGAAGTTGTATTGGTAAAGAAGTCATCATTGGGATTTTTTTAATTCCTCACATGAAAGTGTTTCTTTTCATATCCTTTTGTCAAGTAGGTTGAATTTGGGTAAGAGGGAAGTTTTAGTTTAAGCGATGATTTCATCTGGAGGCTTAGTCATATTACCAAAAGGTTTCGTGAAGCCTCCTACTCCCTGAATGTTGTTATGAGGAGATTCAGTCAAATTCAGTGGGGCAGTTATTTATTTCTGGTAGGTATATTTCATTTTCCATTTGCTATGGATACTCCTAATACCATCCATGCAAAAAATATTATTATTAATGTTTCATTCAGCATTGTCATCATGTCCTCTTCATCATGATAATTATAAAGTTCCATGGATTCTTTTTCTTGGATGAATATCACTAATTATATGAAGTCGTCAACTTTTAAAGAGAAACCTTATTCAAATGCAACCTGACACTACACATGGTGTGCTAATGTGTGTAATTGAATATTGAACAAATATTAAATTTAATATTTATAATTGTTTCTCCTTATAGTCCCTTACAGCATTTCTTTACACCCTTTACAACAATATTTAGGTTAAATCATGGTGAGGGGGAAGTAAATTTAGCTCCTGAAACAATTAAATAAAGTAAGTTTTATAAAACATTAAAAGCCTAGGGATCCTAAGTGAGCGACTATGATAGTTTACTTTTTCAATCTAAGTTTGGATTGTAAGTACACATGTAAATATCATGCAGATTCCATTGAAATATAATTTGTATATGTTCTAAACCCACAAAAATATCATATTATATATAAGATATTGCATATTGTATCTTTCTCATTGCATCTTCTGAAACTACATTATAATGTCAAGGGTGGTCATTTCTAACCCCATTTTAGTATAAATTGCAATGTGAGGTTGAAAGGTTGTAATATCTCCAGTTTGAGGAGTTTTTTTTTTTTCCTCATAGTTATTTACATGTTGGCAGAATGCCAAGTTCAGAAGTTGGGTATTTATTTCCATCTATTGTTATAATTTTCGCTATCCCTTCAATATTTCCTTTAAATTAATATTTATATTCCACTATCCCTTTTTAATAACCTTTAATATTTTTAATGTTTACAGTACACCCATTGTTATGGCCCTATGTACTTTCATTTCTTATACCACCTATATATATATACCACTCTTATATATAAACCACTTTTATATAAATCACCTATACCCCTTATAGGTCAATACCTAATATATTCATAAATATCTATAAACCACTTCATATAAATAAATAATATATATGTCAACTTTTATATAATACATAATTATATTTCTTTGGATAGTCTTATCTTGAATGCACATAGCCTTTTTCATAACATATATACATATACCCATACGTCTATAAATAAAGGTGAAGGTGCTCGCCTATATAAACGCTGCATGCACTGTCTATTCACCACGTGTCGGTTATCCTTTGGAAACGACTATATTCGTCCACGCTGGCAAGATGAATCCATTTAATCATCCAAATGTCATGTAATACATAATTCATAGTCAACAACGCCATGTATATATAAACAGAGTTATATCCATATACGGGCAGAATTTCCCTCTTATGATTTCAGTGTTTGAGTTTTTTGTATTAATATATATAGATGGTTTGGCGAAAATGTGTAGTCATATGAAACCGGGTCGAACCCTAATTATCCTCTGCTATGGAGTATTCGCGTTACCATTTTTCTTTCTGGATTGGTCGTGGCGTGGAATTTCTTGAGCAGTTTATACTGCCACGCGTACTCCCACCGATCACCATGCCGAAATCTGCTCGTTGGCGTAACCGCTGTGAACTCCGAATGCAGTTCACTTAGCGATGGTTTGGCACTATAATTGATTTTGATTGGAAACCGGCGCACACGCGTCTTGTGGTTATATGCCTAGTATTGAAGACTCGTACCAGAGCCGCACGACCCAGTGTTCGATCCAGCTAGTTGGCGTGTAAGTTGGGTTATAATATTTCACTGGTTTTGTTTTCCTGCAGGAGGGACGTCCCGCCCGTGAGAGGAAGGTAGCCAGCAACGGTGTACCTCGGCTTTTGCCCAGCAAAAATTCGATGGGTGGATTGAAATTTGTCAGATCGGCTGTGCAAGTACTGTATGCCCCGAGCTCTGCCTCCGGCAGTTGTTCGTTCTAGGTTTTCTCAGTACCTAAGTGCATATGGTGCTATGCTTCCTCTGCGCCCCTTAATATCACTCGGTACCCTCCTATCAACGTGGCAGAGGTTTATCAATCTACATCGGGATTTTCTGAAGTTCTGAGATAATGGGAATTAGGGTTTTGAGTGCTCTTTTAACTTGAGACTCTTGGTCGATGTATTTACCAAATGCCTCCTACCTTCGTTTGGCGATACAGGCTCATGGCCCTTCATCACTTCCTGGCTTGTTGATGCTAGTATACCGAGGTCTGCTTTCAATTTCCCCTTTATAAATTTTTTTTCTCTGGTATTATGCTGGTCTCTCCTCGGTTTATTCATCTACGTTATGCTGTGAATCCTGTGCAGGAAGGTTAAGCTACCTTGTGGCATTTGGTATCGCTGGAGCTTTCCAGCGTCAAGTTTCTCGTTTTTCTGATTCCACTTTTTTTTTTTTTGAAGATCCTTGCTTCGTGGTTTGTTTTCTTATACTACAGTATCTAACCATCTAAAGTATGTTTGCGCTGGCAGGTGGATCGGCGTCTCCGTCTGTTTACTGGAGGCAGAGCGCTAGCATGTCCTTTAGCGCGTCTAAATCTTTGATTTATTTTTATCCTGGTCTGGCACATCTACTTGGATAAAATCCTAGTCTTTTAGCTTGTGAAAATGCTGGTTCATTAATTTATCATTTCTGCATTCAATACATATGGTATGTGTCGGAACCTTTGCAGGCGTTTCAGAGGGTTATAACCCGAGACTCTTTTTTTTTTTATCTACTTTTCCTACAACTGAGTGTGGAAGCTTAGGTTTCTTCACACCCAAATTCAACAGTCGCTACCCAACCAGCGCTCAAAATTCCTCGCACACCGTCTCATGTTCTAGTGTTACTGTGGTTACCGTCCCCACGACGCAAGGGTAAACCCACAGTTAAATCACAGGTAAACCCTAAATTTTCTTTCGTTCGGTTGTATTGTTTTATGCATCATTTTGGTTGGTATGAGTTTTCACCGTTCTACTCTCATTTGAAATCGACCAGCTATCTGTCAAACTTACCCTATGCCTACGACTATATATTTCTATTAGACGATCTCAGCTGTCGAGTATCAATGGCGTTATGAGTCGTCCGGTTCTAACTACTTCAATATTTTCATTTCAACTTACGGATGGTATTAACTAATGAGTCATCCGAGGAAAGGGTGCTGAAATGCTGTATCGGTCGTCCACCTCCCTTGACGAAAGTTCAATGCTATTAATTCCTGTTGTTTTAATGGCGAAAGAATACCTCCCAAGCGTAGATCATGTTACGCTGCCCTTGGGAGTGTTAACGTTATACCTTTGAGCTCTAAAATTTATTTAAATCGATTTCATGAAGTTCACACATACACAGCAGGGAGTTATGTTGTCGGCCATTGCTTTGGTAGCGTAGCTTATAGTTTCATTCAGTTCATCTAATGTATAAAAGAACTGGAATATGCTGCAGTCTCATTGTTGTTTATTTGATGGTGAATTTACGTTTGGATGTCCTATTTTATGCGTCTCCATAACAAATACGATTTGAACATAACTCAATAGTCCTTATATTGCTCGTGTAGTAGACTTTTCATTTAATCTCTTTTTTTTTTTTGTTGAAAACGATATTAACAGGAGCTATTACTCTAGCTCTCGGCACCTACATTATTTTCTTGTTTTACTCATATAATTATATATATGTATCGCAATCAATATTAAAACGAGATTTTGAGTTAGCTCTCGGCATTTATATTATTGTTTTTATTCATTTTACTTTCAAACTCAAGTCTCGTCAATTGCCTGCCATGAAACTATCGTTCATTTAACGAATTAAACTTGCATATGCCAATAAATTAATCTGTGCAACCTGACGTTATATTTTGTGCTATTTCAGCTAAGAGCTAATCCATTTACCATCATGTTCCAAGGGTTATGGGGAACCTCCCACTTTATTTTTATTATATTGCTACGATCTTTGTTTCAAAGGTTAAAAATAGATATAGAAATAATATGTGCCTTTAAGATGCTATAAAAGCTATTACGCTTTTATTTTTTTTTCTTTATGCATATATATATATATATATATGTCTTCAATAGTGCTTGAATAGAGGTTCTTAACTATAATTTAAGTCTTTGACTATACTACTTGATTCAAGGATTAAAGTTAGATTTAGAAATGAAATCTATACCCTTATAAATGTTGTAATAATCCTATAAAGTAGAGTTACATTTTTTTTTCATTTTGATTTGGTACCATGCACCCTTCAGTTCTGTTACACTATCTTTCTAGCACACATAGGAGCATAAAAAAATCACATTTGTATCTACAGAAACCAAATAATATTTACTTATCTATGGATACTAAGTAACTTCAGATTTAAACCGACCTTGGTTTAGAGTTTCTAGGGTTTCTACTCTATGGATTTCTGATCTACAACTAAACAGAATCTAGAAGGTGAATGCCTAAATCTGGATTCTATTAAATGTAGTACTAAATCAATCATACAGTTTCACTAAATTTTATATGTAGCCAATTCATACCATAATACATCAGAATGAACAAAATTTCAGGAACATACCACTATTGCAATTGACCAACCTCCCAACCTTAGAGTCCTCTTTGTCTCCCAGAACTCACCCCCGAGCTGAGATCACCTCCATCACAGATCCACCTCTGATCTTCTTAGGAGCAGCTTATTTAAGCTCATGTTTCCCCAAAGCATGTTTCTAATTCTGCGTCCAGAATAGCAGGATGCTTTCTTTCCTGTTTAGCCTAGGCTTCCCATTTGGGACTCTTTAAAGCTGTTTTATGCTTTTCCTCAGCTTTTCCAGCTTTTCTCACCTCTTCCCAACTACTTTCCTCTTCATTGGGGAAATTTAGATTCCTCCTCAAAATCTAAATTAATTTCTTTCAAGGATTTTTGAAAGATTGTGGGGATTTGTTGCTTTATCCATCCTCATGGATTTTGGCAAGTGATCTCAAATTCTCATCTTGGTCAAAATGCACAATCAATTTATTTATTTCCTCAAATTAAATATTCAAATACATTCACACCATACTTATCCTTTGGGGTCCACTCCCCTTAGGACTTACAGTTCACATGTCTAATTTTTCAAATTTAACACAGAAATTGGGGGTGTTACATATTCCCCCTCTGAAAATAAACACCGTCCTCGGTGTTGCTATTCAACTACTAGAGTTCATTTAAAAAAAATGAATATTTCTCCATTATTTCAGTTTCCCTTTCCTAGGTAGCTTCTTCAGCAGTAAAGTGCTTCCACTGCACTTTTACTTTGGCCACTGTTCTGTTTCTCAATTCAATTTCTTCCCGCTCCAATATTTGAAGCGGTTCTGGTAGAAACTCCCCTTTTGGTTCCACCTGTACAACATTCCAATCAACTATGTGAGAAGCATCATGCACATATATTTTTAGTAATGAAATATGAAACACATCATGCACTTTAACATGGGGTGGTAAGGCCAGCTTGTAAGCTACTGGTCCCACCCTTTCTAGAATTTCAAAAGGCCCACAATATCTAGGAGCAAGTTTTGCACAACTTCCTGCATAAATTGTGCTCTTTTTGGGTTTGATGGGCAAATACACATGATCCCCTTCTTTGAATTCTCGGTGCACTCTTTTCTTATCAGCATAGCTTTTCTGGCGATCTTGTGTTGTCTTGATATTTCTTTGTATCTGTTTAACAATTTTCTCCATCTCTTGTAAAGCATCAGGCCCCAACATTAATTTATCTTCTGGTTGGCTCCAGCTCAAAGGAGTACGACACTTCCTTCCATATAGTGCCTCAAACGGACTCATTTTTATAGAATATTGGTAACTGTTATTATAGGCAAATTCAGCTAAATGCAGATACTCCTCCCACTTTGATGGTCTATCCATCACATACATTCTCAACATATCCTCCAAAATTTGATTCGTCTTTTCTGTTTGCCCATCAGTTTGAGGGTGATAGGCAGTACTAAAATTCAGCTTAGTACCCATCCCTCCAAACAATTCCTTCCAAAATGCTGCTGCAAACTTAGCATCTCGATCTGAAAGAATTACTTTGGGAACTCCATGAAGCCTTACTATCTCCTTCAGGAACACATTTGCTACTTGAGCTGTTCCGAAAGTAGATTTCACTGGTATAAAGTGGGCAGCTTTGGTTAAAGTGTCTACTACCACCATTACAGAATCATGTTGGTATTTGGTTTTAGGTAGTCCTGTTATAAAATCCATGGAAACTGTGTCCCATTTCCATTCTGCAATTGGCAAAGGGTTTAGAAGACCTGCTGGATGTTGATGCTCAACCATGACCAGTTGACATTCCATACACCTGCTTAGATATTCTGTCACATCTCTCTTCATTCCTGGCCAGAACAACTTCTTTTTCAAGGCTGTTAACATCTTCTGGTATCCTGGATGTCCTACATAAGGCTGTTTGTGACATTCATCTAAAATTTCTCTTTTTAATGATTCTACATTAGAAATATACAACCTGTTCTTGTAATATAGCAGCCCTTGTTGATTTTGCGTGAAATCAGTTTTATCCCTTTTCTGTAGTTTCACCAATAGGGTTTCATAGTTTGTGTCTTGGCTTGCTGCTTTTCTCACCAACTCTTCTATCTCAATCTGGCCACTACTCCCAATACTATTTAAATTTTGATAAGCATTCCTGCTTAATGCATCAACAACTTTATTTTCTTTTCCCTTGATATGTTTTATGTCCATATCAAACTCACTTAAAAAGGACAGTCATCTGGCTTGCCTTGCATTCAGGTCCGTTTGGGAAAAGAAGTATTTAAGGCTAATATGATCAGTCATCAATGTGAACTTCTTCCCCAGCAGATAGTGCCTCCACATCTTTAAAGCATGGATAACAGCTGCAAATTCCAAATCATAGGCACTATAATTCTGTTCATGCAATTTCAGTTTCCTAGATTCATATGCAATAACTGAATTTTCCTGCAACAGACTCCTCCCAGCCCTTCTCTGCAAGCATCCGTACATACAACAAACTCTTTATCAGGATCAGCAATTTTTAATATAAGGGCTGAAATAAGTTTTTGTTTTAACTGTTCGAAACTATTTTGACATTTTTCAGTCCACACAAACTTGACACCCTTTCTTTGCAATGAAGTGATAGGATGTGCTAAGGCAGAAAATATTTCCACAAATCTACGATAGTAGCCTGCTATCCCCATGAATGACCTTATTGCTGAAACGTCAGTTGGGACTGGCCATTCTTTAATTGCTTTTATCTTTTTAGGGTCAACTGCAAGGCCTTTTTCATAAATAATATGACCTAAATATTGAATCTTATCCTTATAAAATTCACATTGACTGAACTTAGCATATAGCTGATTTTCTTTCAGATTTTGTAACACTATCCTCAAATGTTCTTGATGTTCCTCTTTGTTTTTGGAGTAGACCAAAATATCATCTATGAACACTAGAACAAATTTATCCAACTACTTGTTTAACACACTATTCATCAGGCACATAAAGGTGGCAGGGGCATTTGTCAGACCAAAAGGTAGGACTACAAACTCGTAGTGTCCATACCTGGTTCGAAAGGTTGTTTTGCTGATGTCTTCTTCCTTGATTCTGAGCTGGTGATAACCAGTTCTCAAGTCAATCTTTGAGAAGAGTGAGGCCCCTCTCACTTGATCAAAAAGATCATCAATTCTATGAAGTGGATATCTATTCTTAATGGTCAACTTGTTCAGTTGCCGATAATCGATGCACATCCTAAAAGTTCCATCCTTCTTTTTAACAAATAAAACAGGGGCTCCCCACGGAGACACACTTGGTCTAATGTAACCTTTATCCAGTAATTCTTGCAGCTGCATCTTCACCTCCATAAGTTCTGGCGGACTCATCCGATAGGGGGCTCGGGAAACAGGTGTAGCTCCCGATACCAGATCTATGGAAAAGTCAATTTCTCTTTTGGGGGGAAGATGAGGAATCTCCTCAGGAAAAACTTCTTTAAATTCCCTTACCACCGGTAACTCATTCAGCAGATTTTCTTCATTCCTCTGTTCGAACTCTTCCACATGTACTGCATAAACTTGATATCCATTTCTAGCTGTTCTTTTTAATTGTAAGGCTAATATTTGTCTTATTGAAATATATTTTGGTTTCCCTTTTAGTATAAAAGGTTTCCCTTCTTCATCCACACAATGCAGGGTTTTTTCCCAGCAGTTCATAAGAGCTTTCTTCTTTTCCAGCCAATCCATTCCTATCAGCAAGTCATAGGATCCTAATGGCAATATGTTCAAATTTACTTCTGTTGGAAATCCATTTAATTGTATTACTGTTTTGGGCAATTTATGTGTGACTTTTCTCTTAGTTCCAGTGGCCAGCTGTACCAACCATGACTACTGAAACTTTTCAGGTTTAATTTTACATTTTTCTACAATTCCAGGACTAATGTAACTTAAAGAAGCACCTGGATCAATCAAAAGAGTAATAGGTAGGTCAGAAATATTACCCTCCATTTCCACCATGGTTGCTTGATGTTCTGCTTGCCGATTTTCCAAGGCTGCACTGATAGTTGGTATATTTCTGGCTGTCATTTACTGTTGTTGCCTCTCGCTCTCTGCTAATCATGTGTATATTTCGATGGGGGCAGTCCCTCATCATATGGGGTTCTCCACAGCCCCAACATTTCAAAGGTTCCTTCATTCTGACTGTCCCTTCTTTTTTATTGTTCCCTTCTACTGGTTTTGAAGCCACTTGGGACTGAGAAGTTTGACTTTCTTTTGGTTTATTGAATTTCTTCCGCTGATGATCTCTACCAAAATTTCTTAGATATGCTGGTTTTGGTCTTTTACCTTTGAACTCACCCTTGTTCAGCCAGCTCTTCCCTTGTTCATCTTTACCTTTAAACTGCTGATAGCATAATCTTGCTTTTCTAACAGCTTCATCCATTGTCTTTGGGTTGTCAAACTCAATTTTCTCTTTGTACACAGTAGGTAAGCAATTCAAAAACCTTTGAACCTTTTCTTTTTCTTCCCTAATGTAAGGAACATATCTCAGTAAATTGGTAAACTTAGTGACAAACTCATCAATAGTGAGCTGTCCTAGTCTAAGTTCATGGAATTCTTTTGCTTTATCATCATAATATCGTTCATTTAAATAACGACTTTTGAAATTAGTATGAAAATCTTCCCAAGTAACTGTCTTTTCATCAATGGCATGCACCATTTTTGTCTCTTCCCACCACAGTGTAGCCTTTCCTTGTAGCTGATACACAGCTAATCTGGCCTTCAGATTGCTCTCATATTCATATACTTGGAAATACTTGATCATGTTCAGCAACCAAGCTTCAGCATCCTCTTCCTTCTCCCCATCATAGGTGGGAGGTTTGATCTTTCTAAATTCTCCCTGCAATTCTCTTTTCTGTTTATGTTGATGTCTAGCTACATCCTCATCCTCAGGCTCATCCATCTTTCTTTTTCCAGAACCTTCGCCTTCCTGGCTGTTCCGGGAAGTTAGCTCTCTGATGAGCTTTTCCTGCTCCTTACTGGCTGATGACAACATGTCATTTTGGCTTCTTAGTTCAGCTAATTCTCGTTGCATCCTGTGCAACATGGCCATTACCGGGGCATTGGGATCTGGAGTAGCAAACTCATCACGCAGATCCACATAAATTCCTCCCTCTTCAGCCATTTTAGCACCATTGTACACACTCATACAGTTGATTAGTAAAACAAAAAAAACAATCTCTACAATGTTTAATAATATTTAAAATTCAGTGAGCACATTTACAACAGCCCAATTTTTGCACTGGAGCTCCGATACCATTTGTAATATCTCCAGTTTGAGGAGTTTTTTTTTTTTTTTCCTCATAGTTATTTACATGTTGGCAGAATGCCAAGTTTAGAAGCTGGGTATTTATTTCCATCTATTGTTATAATTTTCGCTATCCCTTCAATATTTCCTTTAAATTAATATTTCTATTCCACTATCCCTTTTTAATAACCTTTAATATTTTTAATGTTTACAGTACACCCATTGTTATGGCCCTATGTACTTTCATTTCTTATACCACCTATATATATATACCACTCTTATATATAAACCACTTTTATATAAATCACCTATACCCCTTATAGGTCAATACCTAATATATTCATAAATATCTATAAACCACTTCATATAAATAAATAATATATATGTCAACTTTTATATAATACATAATTATATTTCTTTGGATAGTCTTATATTGAATGCACATACCCTTTTTCATAACATATATACATATACCCATACGTCTATACATAAAGGTGAAGGCGCTCGCCTATATAAACGTTGCATGCACTGTCTATTCACCACGTGTCGGTTATCCTTTGGAAACGACTATATTCGTCCACGCTGGCAAGACGAATCCATTTAATCATCCAAATGGCATGTAATACATAATTCACAGTCAACGACGCCATATATATATAAACAGAGTTATATCCATATACGGGCAGAATTTCCCTCTTATGATTTCAGCGTTCGAGTTTTTTGTATTAATATATATAGATGGTTTGGCGAAAATGTGTAGTCGTCTGAAACCGCGTCGAACCCTAATTATCCTCTATTATGCAGTATTCACGTTACCATTTTGCTTTCCGGATTGGTTGCAGCGTGGACTTTGCTGAGCAGTTTATACTGCCACGCGTACTCCCACTGATCACCATGCCGAAATCTGCTCGTTGGCGTAACCCCTGTGAACTCCGAATGCAGTTCACTTAGCGATGGTTTGGCGCTATAATTGATTTTGATTGGAAACCAGCGCACACGCGTCTTGTGGTTATACGCCTAGTATTCAAGACTCGTACCAGAGCCGCACGACTGAGTGTTCGATCCAGCTAGTTGGCGTGTAAGTTGGGTTATAATATTTCACTGGTTTTGTTTTCCTGCAGGAGCGACGTCCCGCCTGTGAGAGGAAGGTAGCCAGCGGCGGCGTACCTCGGCTTTTGCCCAACAAAAATTCGACGGGTGGATTGAAATTTGTCAGATCGGCTGTGCAAGTACTGTATGCCCCGAGCTCTGCCTCCAGCAGTTGTTCGTTCTAGGTTTTCTCAGTACCTAAGTGCATACGGTGCTATGCTTCCTCTGCGCCCCTTAATATCACTCAGTACCCTCCTATCAACGTGGTAGAGGTTTATCAATCTACATCGGGATTTTCTAAATTTCTGAGATAATGGGAATTAGGGTTTCGAGTGCTCTTTTAATTTGAGACTCTTGGTCGATCTATTTACCAAATGCCTCCTACCTTCGTTTGGCGATACAGGCTCATGGCCCTTCATCACTTCCTGGCTTTTTGATGCTAGTATACCCAGGTCTGCTTTCGATTTCCCCTTTATAAATTTTTTTTCTCTGGTATTATGCTGGTCTCTCCTCGGTTTATTCATATACGTTATGCTGTGAATCCTGTGTAGGAAGGTTAAGCTACCTTGCGGCGTTTGGTATCGCTGGAGCTTTCCAGCGTCAAGTTTCTCGTTTTTCTGATTCCCCTTTTTTTTGAAGATCCTTGCTTCGTGGTTTGTTTTCTTATACTACAGTATCTAACCATCTAAAGTATGTTTGCGCTGGCAGGTGGATCGGTGTCTCCGTCTGTTTACTGGAGGCAGAGCGCTAGCATGTCCTTTAGCGCGTCTAAATCTTTGATTTATTTTTATCCTGGTCTGGCACATCTACTCGGATGAAATCCTAGTCTTTTAGCTTGTGAAAATGTTGGTTCATTAATTTATCATTTCTGCATTCAATACATATGGTATGTGTCAGAACCTTTGCAGGCGTTTCAGAGGGTTATAACCCGAGACTCTTTTTTTTTTATCTACTTTTCCTACAACCGAGTGTGGAAGCTTAGGTTTCTTCACACACAAATTCAACAGTCGCTACCCAAACAACGCTCAAAATTCCTCGCACACCGTCTGATGTTCTAGTGTTACTGTGGTTACCGTCCCCACGACGCAAGGGTAAACCCACAGTTAAATCACAGGTAAACCCTAAATTTTCTTTTGTTCGGTTGTATTGTTTTATGCGTCAGTTTGGTTGGTATGAGTTTTCACCATTCTACTCTCATTCGAAATAGACCAGCTATCTATCAAACTTACCCTATGCCTATGACTGTATATTTCTATTAGACGATCTCAACTGTCGAGTATCAATGGCGTTATCAGTCGTCCGGTTCTAACTACTTCAATATTTTCATTTCAACTTACGGATGGTATTAACTAATGATTCATACGAGGAAAGGGTACCGAAATGTCGTATCGGTCGTCCACCTCCCTTGACGAAATTTCAATGCTATTAATTCCTGTTGTTTTAATGGTGAAAGAATACCTCCCGAGCGTAGATCATGTTACGCTGCCCTTGGGAGTGTTAACGTTATACCTTTGACCTCTAAAATTTATTTAAATCGATTTCATGAAGTTCACACATACACAACAGGGAGTTATGTTGTCGGCCATTGCTTTGGTAGCGTAGCTTATAGTTTCGTTCGGTTCATCTAATGTATAAAAGGACTGGAATATATCGCAGTCTCATTGTTGTTTATTTGATGGTGAATTTATGTTTGGATGTCCTATTTTATGCGTCTCCATAACAAATACAATTTGACCATAACTCAATAGTCCTTATATTGCTCGTGTAGTAGACTTTTCATTTAATCTCTTTTTTTTTTTGTTGAAAACGATATTAACAGGAGCTATTACTCTAGCTCTCGGCATCTACATTATTTTCTTGTTTTACTCATATAATTATATATATGTATCACAGTCAATATTAAAATGAGCTTTTGAGTTAGCTCTCGGCATTTATATTATTGTTTTTATTCATTTTACTTTCAAACTCCAGCCTCGTCAATTGCCCTCCATGAAACTATCGTTCATTTAACGAATTAAACTTGCATATGCCAATAAATTAATCTGTGCAACCTGACATTATATTTTGTGCTATTTCAGCTAAGAGCTAATCCATTTACCATCATGTTCCAAGGGTTATGGGGAACCTCCCACTTTATTTTTATTATATTGCTACGATCTTTGTTTCAAAGGTTAAAAATAGATTTAGAAATAAAATGTGCCTTTAAGATGCTATAAAAGCTATTACGCTTTTATTTTTTTTTCTTTATGCATATATATATATGTCTTCAATAGTGCTTGAATAGAGGTTCTTAACTATAATTTAAGTCTTTGACTATACTACTTGATTCAAGGATTAAAGGTAGATTTAGAAATGAAATCTATACCCTTATAAATGTTGTAATAATCCTATAAAGTAGAGTTACATTTTTTTTTCCTTTTGATTTGGTACCATGCACCCTTCAGTTCTGTTACACTATCTTTCTAGCACACATAGGAGCATAAAAAAATCACATTTGTATCTACAGAAACCAAATAACATTTACTTATCTATGGAGACTAAGTAACTTCAGATTTAAACCGACCTTGGTTTAGAGTTTCTGGGGTTTCTACTCTATGGATTTCTGATCTACAACTAAACATAATCTAGAAGGTGAATGCCTAAAGCTGGATTCTGTTAAATGTAGTACTAAATCAATCATACAGTTTCACTAAATTTTATATGTAGCCAATTCATACCATAATACATCAGAGTGAACAAAATTTCAGGAACATACCACTATTGCAATTGACCAACCTCCCAACCTTAGAGTCCTCTTTGTCTCCCAGAACTCACCCCCGAGCTGAGATCACCTCCATCACAGATCCACCTCTGATCTTCTTAGGAGCAGCTTATTTAAGCTCATATTTACCCAAAGCATGTTTCTAATTCTGCGTTCAGAATAGCAGGATGGTTTCTTTCCTGTTTAGCCTAGGCTTCCCATTTTGGGACTCTTTAAAGCTGTTTTATGCTTTTCCTCAGCTTTTCCAGCTTTTCTCACCTCTTCCCAACTACTTTCCTCTTCATTGGGGAAATTTAGATTCCTCCTCAAAATCTAAATCAATTTCTTTCAAGGATTTTTGAAAGATTGTGGGGATTTGTTGCCTTATCCATCCTCATGGATTTTGGCAAGTGATCTCAAATTCTCATCTTGGTCAAAATGCACAATCAATTTATTTATTTCCTCAAATTAAATATTCAAATACATTCACACCATAATTATCCTTTGGGGTCCACTCCCCTTAGGACTTACAGTTCACATGTCTAATTTTTCAAATTTAACACAGAAATTGGGGGTGTTACCATTTGTAATATCTCTAGTTTTTGAAAGTAATAGAAGCTTGTTTTAAAGCGTGAAAAGCTCTGTCTCCTGTCAATTTTTTTTACTTCTCTGTGCTTAGGGGGAGAACCTATTCTCTTCTCTTGGAATTCTCAAAATTCCAACATGGTATCATAGCTATTTCAGGCTCTTTGAAGATTTCAAAGAAGCTGAAGAAGAAGACCTGTTGCAGCGTTTCTCTCCAGAAGCGTGAAAAGCTCAACAGTAGTCAAGGTCAGGTATTTCTCAAAGATAAAAGAGCAGTTTTTTATTGTTTAAAGAATTTTGTTCTTTCAGTAAAGGAAAGACAGTTTGTTTAAAGTCTGAGTTCATTTTAAGAAGCAATGGCTGGACCAAGCACTGGTATGAATCTTGGAAGTGTTCAGCTTCCACAGTTTAATGGAAAGAACTATGATTATTGGGCCATTACTATGAGAGCCTTGTTTGTCTCACAAGACTTGTGGGAACTAGTAGAAGATGGTTTCATAGAACCAGCTGATGAGCAGGCTTTTAATTCCTTAACTCAAGCAGAGAAAGATGTGTTGAAGAATAATAGGAAGAAAGATGCTAAAGCTCTCTTCTGTTTGTATCAAGCTGTAAATGAGAGTGTGTTTCCAAGGATAACAGCAGCTAAGAAATCCAAGGAGGCATGGGAAACTCTGAAAGTAGCCTATCAAGGTATGGAGAAAGTTAAAACAACAAAACTTCAATTGCTGAGAAGAGATTTTGAAACTCTTTGCATGAAAGAGTCAGACAGTGTTGACACATTTTTCACACATGTGATTGGGACTATCAATCAGATAAGATCCCATGGAGAAACTCTTGAAGATAGAAGGATTGTGGAGAAACTTTTGAGATGCTTACCCTCAAAGTTTGATGTTATTGTAACCACCATAGAAGAGACCAAAGATCTCTCACAGTTTATGTTAGGTCTCTGTAATTTATTAGCAAGATTGGGAGAGTCCAATCACAGATTTAACATCATTTCAACCAACTTTGGGATTATAGGATCTAGCCCTCCTGAATCCGGAGAGGGATCTCTCCAATATGTACAAAGATGGATATTGTCTTTGAAGTTTTAGGGTAATGATATTGGGCTAGTTATGAAGGCCACGGGTTTTGTTTTGTTTTGGATGGTTGAGCATGAAATGTTACTTGAGGGGAAAATCCTAAATGCAAAAAGTTTCAAAAGTGAGAAGTTGCAAGTAAATAGAACAGATTTGGCAGACAAATAGATATAACGCTGGTTTTTAGTCCATTGGGCTATGGAGTCATATCTGGGCTTTAATTGAACAACAACATCAAGTGTGATCCAAGGGGCAAGTCATCTATGTCTAAGGATTTCTTTAAATTTTGATTTATGGAATGGAGTGATACACTAAGAAGGGGAATTAAATAGATGCAGAACGAAGAGCAGCCTAGGATCTGATAAGTACTTTTAAACCAGTCAGCCTTTGGCAAACACTTAAGGATGACACGAAAGAAGACTAGGATCTGGTAAGTGCTTTTAAACCAACCAGCCTTTGACACACTTCCAATAAAAAACATACAAAACAAGGGGAGACACAAAGATAACACAGAATGGTCTAAGATCTAGCAAGTGCTTCTAAACTAGCCAGCTTTTAACACATTCCAAGGGAAACAATCTGTTAGTTATGCAGACAAGTCTGGGACCAGGGCTAACCATATCTTCCTTCAATTCATCATCACATAACACATACTGAAAGTAACATTCAGAAATAATATTCAGTTAGGACGATAAAATGAGGGAACACCAGCATTCTCATACCTAAAACTGAATTAAGTCATTCCTAAATAACACAGATTGGAAGAAAACATTCGAATAAAGATTTCTCAGCCAGAGAAGGTTAATGATATACAGCAGGTCCTAACCCTATTTAAACTATTCTTTACAGTGGAAAATGAAACAACATGAAAACAGAAATAAAACAACAAGTTACAAATGAGAATAACATCACCGTCAATATAGATCAGGATCCCATGAAACAGCTTTTATATTGATGTCAAACCAACTACAAACTTCAAGTCCAATGTTTCAGTTCAGAAATCATCTTCACTATTCAACCTAACTACTCTAGCACAAACAGAGATTCAAGGGCCAGTGAATACTATGTACAAATAGAAGTCTCAAGCTCAAGTGTATTTCAAAGTTCTGCAACCAACCCTTTTTCCCTCTTCTGTAGAATTATTTATAGGAAGATGAGGAGGTGAGATTTTAACAAAATATCTCAAGGACAGTTAATGCAGAGTGAAGACTTCTCGACCCTTTGAGAGGCATCGATTGGAGAAATTACAGGTGGAAGTGCTGCATTAACTTTTACATTTATGATTTAAAACTCGAAGTGAGTTTCATTTGACTTTGAGGCTCATATGCTGCGTTTTGGAGTAACTCTGCAGATATTTATTCATTGGTTTCCTTGCATAAGTAACTCCCTGGCTGTGCTGGAGGCGGATATCTGATTTTCTATAATAGCTCAGCCTTTGGTTGAATGGTTTGAGGCACCAGGTGGCTCGGTGGTAGTTGAGGAATCAATTCGCCTCAGATGTGGCGGTGGAGGCTTTTTGTCTGATAAAACACTTTAGGTTTTTCATTTAAACTGTGTTTTAGTTTGGGGATTAGGCTTTTGATAACTGTCTTAGCCGTAATCCCCATAAAAAATATCTTCAATCTTCATCTGTTGTGCTTTATTCTCAAAACTGATACTCTTTAACTGTGTTTGATTAAAAACAGTGTCTTGTCGATGTGCAGACCCGCACTGGGCTTTACGGCATCAATACTCATAGAGTACTGACGAGACGTGGAATAGAGCCCCGTGAATGGCCTCTTTAAGATAGCCAGAAGGCACAGGAAACGTCTTTCCCATCCCTCGGCTTTCCTTCATTCTATAATGGAAAACCATTAAAACACCTGCAAAACACAACAACAGTTAAGAAATCCTGTGGGAACAGGTTAAAATTGCTTCGGATGGCGGGGGAGGAGCGTAGCCGTCGGATGAAGGCAACCAACGATGGAGATCTGCAAAGAAAGGCAAAAAGGATAGCGGGAGAAGAATAAGGAGGAGCAGTTTTGGACCGTCTGATCTGGACACGTGGACGGTCCAGATTTAATCGGAGGGTCTCAATCGGAGGTGGCACAAAAAGGGGATGCAATTGAACTTCCAGTGCGATTAAGCGCTGGCCGCTGATCTGCAGATCAGATCGATGGTAGAAAACGAATCGGCGGGCTTTGAAATGGCGGTAGGACTTGCGATTGGAGGGAATAAGGGCCGTTGGATAGGCGGGAAATGGATGGCTGTGATGCAATCGGGAGGCGAATAGAAGGACTTGCGATTGCGATCGGAGGGACAGAGCGATGGAGCACTGACCGTTGATCTGACGGGAAGATCAACGGTGGAGAAAACAATTGGAGGGGATCATCGATTGGAAGAGGACCGTCGGATCAACATGAAAACAGACGACGGAGATTAAATCGTAAGGCTCCAATCGGGGCAGTGCCAATGCGACTTGCGATTGCGATCGGGCATGGGATTGCGATTGAGCGCAGACCGTCGGATCTCGGGACAGATCAACGGTGGAGATGCAATCGGGGGATCGGCGGAAAGACTTGTGATTGCGATCGGGCATGGGAGAAGCGTGATTGAGCGCTGGACGTTAGATCTTGTGATATATCGACGACGCGGAACGTGTCGCAAGACTTAACAATATAAACTAATCGCATCGGGGTTTTTAAAATATTACAAAGGAATTTTTCTCCCGCCCGGCCTTCGATTGCGATTGGCCCCTAATGCTTAAGCTCTTGGTCTTGGGTGACAGGCATATGTGGGGAAGTGGTTTTAGGACTTAGCCCAAGGGGCTTAGGTCCATAGCAATAAAACTTTGATTTTTAATGAGAAATTTCAAGGATTAAAATGGATGTGGGGGTTCCGAAATAGTTAAAAAGTGAGTCTTTAACTATGAAAGGGGAATTTTTCATAAATGGAGGGAGAACTTATGAAAAGTAGGGAAATAATATGGAGAAAAGGGGGAGTAAATGAAGGTTAGTTATGAGTGGGAGAAAGGGGAAAAACGATGGTTTCTTCAGCAGTTTTTTATAGGAAATCAGCAGAATTAATAGGCAAAGTAATGTAGATTTTGGACAGAGGCATGAGGCCTACAAGGAGTCTTCAAGAGCCAACAAATTTTAGTAATGAAAAATTGTTCCTTGAAGGCTCAAAACAGATTTAGCCACCTTTTGGTATAACAAAATTTTATAGGTGGCTAACAGTGGCTCCACTTGGGGATGGTGCCTTTTTGAAGGCATCAAGAATTCAGACTTGATTTCTCTGGGATGCTGACTTGTGCCTGATCCATTGGGCTGTCCCTCTTTTGTTGGATGATCTAGTTCTGAAAACATATTCAGCAGCCATGAAAATAATGGATTTTCGTCTACAAGCTTGCTACCTACCCAATCCTACAGATCTAGCATTTTTTTCTTCATGAGAGTGCACTTGGATTGGAAAACTCTATTCACAACATTTTATTCTTTTGAAAGCAGGAAATCTAATCTATTTCTAATCCTTATTTCTCCCTGAACTCAGATTAAATAGTTGAGCTCAGATATTTCTCTACCTAGTCTACTGTTTGTTGGGATTAAACAGTCCAACAAACTTTCATTCTCTAAATTCTACAACAGGAATTTAAAAATAGTCAAGTCAAGATTGAGCTGTTCGACTTGCTATGATCTATGGCATAAAAACAAGTTGCTCATAGATTATTATTTGCAAAAAATTAAATCAAAATGGAAGGCTTAAGATCTGAAAGTTTCTCATTATGGCCTTCTTTTCTTTACAGCTCTGTTTTTAATTTTGTTTTGAGCTGTCTCTTTCTTGATATCTGATTCAGATTTTGGGCAAATTAGAACCAGTTTTTCTCTTTTATGACTCAGAAAAATAACACAGTTTTGAGTTATCGCTCTTTGGAAACTTTGGTTCATATTTTGAGTTTGTTTGAACCTTAATTCCTATCCTAATCTATCTACTGATGAGCCAAGATTAAACAGTTTGGAAAATCAAATTCGCTACCCTATCAGCAGAAAATTGAAAGCTAATTAGTCAAGATTAGGCTGTTTGACTAACTAGATGTGTGTTTTGTAGGAGTGGCATTTAAGCTTGCACACTTTCAGATTTATTTCTCTTTTTAGCATGGGGCTTTGCCTTTCTTGTTTTCATTTCTGCCCTCTTTTTATTTTTCTTTGTTTTTGTATTTTTTGATTTTTCATAACTTTGAATGCAATGATGGATGAAATGTTTACAATGGAAAAAAGAAAAAAAATAAGGCTTAAAAACATATCATGAATCAAGAGAAGTAATGCTTGAGCATCCTGCCATTGACAGGACCCCCAAACAAATATGTTCCATCCAGCTCTTGTAAGAAGAATGCATTGTTTCCAGCAACTGAATGAATAGAGTAAGGGCCAAGCCATAGATTGTCAAATTTACCATGCTTTCCCTTTTCTTCTCTCTTTGAGTCCCACTTTAAAACTTTGTCCCCAATCTTGAAATTGCTGGCCTTTGTTCTTCTGTCAAAAAGCTTCTTAATGCTGTCCTGTTTCTGCAATGTTTTGTTGTACACTTCCTCTCTGATTTGCTGAAGATGAATGGTCCGATTTATTCTTCTGATCATGTCATTATCTTCAGTCTGCAATTCTTGGATAAACTTCATAACTGGTACACCAAGGCTATTAGGAAAGATTGCATCTGTACCATACACAAGCTGAAAAGGTGACATACCAATAGATTTCTTCAAAGTTAATCTGTCAGCCCAAAGTGCATGGATCAGCTTTGTGTGCCAAGACTTCTTGTTGTCCTCCAATAGTTTCTTTATTATGTTCACTAAGCTTTTGTTGGAAGACTCTGCAAGTCCATTACCTTGAGGGTAATAGGCTGTGGAGTGTCCCAACGTTATCTGATATTTGCGACAGAATTCCACCATTTTCTTGCTTCTAAATGCTGCTGCATTATCCGTGATGATCTTGGTAGGGAAGCCAAATCTGGAAAGGATATTTGTTTTTATGAACTTGATAATAACTGAATCATTGGCTTGCCTACAAGGAATGGCTTCTATCCATTTAGTGAAATAGTCTGTGGTAGTAAGGATCCATCTATGCTGGGCAGAAGATGAGGGGTGGATTTCACCTATGAAGTCAAGTCCCCACTGTTGAAGAGGAGCTTCAACAGTGATAGGATGTAGAGGAAGGGGTAATAATTTTCTCTTGCCCTCAAACAATTGGTATTTATGGCAAGTAGTTTTCATTTTGTGAACATCAGGAAAAAGGGTGGGCCAAAAGAAACCAGCCCTCAAAATTTTGTTGGCTGTTGACTTCCAAAACAAATGGCCTCCACACTCTCCTTCATGAAATTCCTGCTTAATCTTCTCTGCATCAAACTCAGGCAAACATTTAAGCAATATACGACTAGCATTTTTCCAATAAAGACACCTATCTACAATGCAATAGTTTACTGCTTTCAGCTTTAAGAACCTTGCCTTCATTTTCGATAAACCAGGAGGCGTGTTTAAATTAAGCAAAACATAAACAATATCAGCATACCAAGGAGAATTCAGAAAATGGTTTTCAATAATGGGAGTTGAGAATTCTTCTTGGCTATCCAAAGCATTAATCACATTAATATCAAGAACTTCAAAATTGGATTCAGCCATTAATCTAGCTAGACCTTGGCCTTTGATGAGTTTAGTGGGTTTTATCTCTAAATCATATTCGAGAATAACAGCAATCCACTTACCTCTCTTACCATTTGGGTCCTGTGTTAGAATATCTTTTACAACTGAATTTGGGACAAAGGCAATGATGTGTGAGTGAAGGATGTATACTCTAAAGTCTTTTAATGCTTTAACCAAAGCAAAAGCTTGCTTTTCCATAATATTATACTTCAAAGGGGCATCCCTCAATGCCTTGCTAAAGAATGCAATAGGCTGCTCTTGTCCTTGTGGATTTTTCTGTAAAAGGACAGCAGCAATGGTATGTTCCGATGCAAATGAGAAGATATAAAAATCTTTTGAAAAATCAGGGCTTATGAGAACCGGTGTTTTGGTTAATGCTTGTTTCACCAGCTCAAAGGATGTCTTTGCTTCCAAGGTCCATTTTATCCCTCGTTCCTTCTTCAACATGTTTGTGATATTTCTAAGGAGCTCTGCCAAATTAGGGATGAACCTTCTTAAAAAGTTAATCTTTCCAATGAAAGACCGCAACTCTTTGATATTTCGAGGATGAGAGATTTGCAATATAGCCTCAATCCTCTTTGGATCAATCTTTATACCCTCTTCTGAAATAATGTGTCCAAGAAGCTTACCTTCTTGGAGACCAAATAGTGTCTTCTTAGGGTTTAAAGATATTCCAAACCTTTTGCACTTCTCGAAAAATTTTCTCAAATGTTCTAAATGTTCTTCATCTGTTTTTGAAAACACAGTGACATCATCCAGATAGATAATGATGAAGAAACCCAATTCTTCCTAGAATGCTATGTCCATGGCTCTCTGAAAGGTTGCTCCAGCGTTCATTAGACCAAAAGGCATCTTCACATACATGAAAGTGCCCCATGGAGTAGTAAAAGATGTCTTTAATTGATCAACAGGGTGAACTAAAATCTGATTATACCCTGAATAGCCATCAAGCAACGAAATCCTTTTAGACCCCACCACCCTTCGTAAAATGTGATCCATTTTTGGTAAAGGGTAGTTGTCTTTTAACGAAGCTTTGTTTAAGTCTCTAAAGTCTATACAAAGTCTGATTTCTCCAGTCTTCTTCCTAACGGACACCAGATTAGATACCCACTCAGAATATCTAATAGGGACAATAATGTTAGCATCGTGCATCTTCATGATTTCCTTCTTAACCAATGGCAACTGGATAGGGTTTATTCTGCGCAGTTTCTGTTTGAATGGTTTTTGGTTTTCTTTAAGAGGGATTTTGTGCTGTATTATTTCAGTGTCATAGGATTTGAGATCTTCGTAACTCCAAGAAAAAACATCAGAAAATTCTTTGAACAGCTCTAAGTATTTGAGTTTAATGTGAGCTGGCAAAGTTTTGGACAACTTGATCATTCTTGGTTTTTCCTCACTACCTATATTGCACTCCTCTACTTCAGTTTCTACAGGTTCCAGTTTTGGTTTATTGGCCACATCGTTAAAATCAAACAACTCCTCTAAAGGCGTTAGACCACTTGGCAGATTTTCATCTTTAGAATGCAGAGTTTGTAATTCTTTCGTTTCTAACTCTGCACTTAATTCTATTTTTCTCCTAAGTTCGCTAGACAATAGGTTAATATTGGCAGGTTGAGGAGACGATTCTTCTTCACCAAGAAATTTTTCTTCACTGCAGTCTGTATCATCATCTGAATCTGAACTGTGGAGTTCGAACTCATTTCTGAATTGCATGAAGTGTTCTATTTTTTTGTCATTGTCAAACACTTGCCAATATTTTTCGTTATCAGGCACTGCCGGTCTAAATTTTATCGGAGTTGTGTTGTCTCCAGTCTCATATGGCGTTAGACATGTTCTGGCCGCAAAAGCTAAATTGTGGGCCATAATGTTGTTTTTCCTTGGGATGAAACTCAGGTTTGACTCCTCAAATGTTGTCAACAGATCCATGACATCATTTCGATAGGCTCTAAGTCTGGGATGATTCGCATTATACTCCCCATTGATTTGCCTAATGATTAACTCAGAATCCCCGTACACATTAATTCTTCTGGCTCCTAATTTCTTCAAGAGATGCAAGCCTAAGAGAAGGGATTCATATTCTGCTATGTTGTTGGAACACTGAAAGTTTAATTTGCATGAGATGCATTCTGTGTGGTTTTTCTCAGTGTTAATGATCCAAACCCCTGCACCAACATTATTTCTAGTGCATGACCCATCAAAATACATACTCCATAAAGGACTATCTTTGGTTTCGTCTGTTTGGCAATTGTCCTTTTTAACTATGGTGCCTTCTGACTGTCCATGGTTAGCAGCACCCAATTGAATTTGTTTTGACTCCTCAAATTCTTCAATAGATTGAGGGATGATGCCAGAAACGTTAGGGGTATTATCTGGGTTGTTAAGTGCTAAAAACAATGGACTCATAACCGGTAAATCAAGACCTATGCTTTGTTTACTAATGTTTTCACATGTGGCAAACTGTTTGGACACTTCCGCGTTATTATACTCTTCTTCCCTGTCAGCCCTTAATTCTGTTAA
The DNA here is from genome assembly GCA_034641835.2 of Pinus albicaulis. Taxonomy (NCBI): domain Eukaryota; kingdom Viridiplantae; phylum Streptophyta; class Pinopsida; order Pinales; family Pinaceae; genus Pinus; species Pinus albicaulis. The sequence goes on from JAXQQM020067195.1 coordinate 68,257, forward strand.
AGTGACTTGTTCACTAGGAGTTTCATTGTTAAACATGATAAAAGAATCAAGGCCTGTATTGACAGAATATATAGAAGAGTTTCGTGGTCTGTCTTGACTTGTAACTGTGTATTGCATATGAGACTCCCTGTAAAGTCTTCTGGTCTGATTGAAAACCAGGATGGTCGCATATGTCATGTCCATCTCCATAGTCCCCTGTAACTTAGCTCCCCAGGATCTTGATAATAACATTCCATACTTTGGGGGAACATCAGCCACGACAATGTCCATGAGTAAACATTTGGCTGGAATCTGGGCTAGGTTAACACAGAGGTCTTTGATCAATCCTATACATTTAACTCTATTTGAGTCAAAGGAGTATAGGTCTTTGTAGGGTCTGGTGATTTTTAAACCAAGGCTCTCCATCACAGCTTTAGGCATTAAATTATGAGAAGCCCCGGAATCATGCATAGCGTTGTGTAGAATTTTGTCATGGATGTTCAAACTCACATAAAAGGGAGGAACCGGTCCCTCTTGAAACTTCCCTTCAATCTTAGGGCCAAAAATCAACTCTGGTAGGTCGTCACTAAGATTAACTGTATCTCCATTTTCCTCTATATTTAAAGCCTTCAAAATTTGGTTCCTATATACATGTTGGGCAGCTAACTCAGTTAATGGAACAAAGATTTTGATCTTTAAGATTTCCCGTTCAAGGCTGAAAGGGGTTTGATTCTTTGAAGCACTTGTTTCAACCTTATTAGCTGTCACTCTATCAACAATTACAGCTTGCTGATTTGTTTTACTTGACACAACTGTTGTAGAAGGAGTACTAGCTGAAGTGTTAGTACTGCTGATGTCTTCACTCTGTTTTTCAGAATTTTGAGTGTTTTTCTCCTTATCCTTATAAGAATTAACAGCCACTATTTTGTCTTTTTGTTTGGTTGTTTTGGGTTTAGTTGCGGTGCTGCTTTGAGAGGATTTGTCAGAGGTTTTGGTGTTGGGGGCTTGTTGACTGGTCTTGCTTCTAAGGTCATATTCTCTTTGAGGTTCTATGACGACATTTTCCATGTCCTGATAATAATTTTCATTATCATCTCTTTTGTCGTTGTAAGGTGTGTAAAGACCTTGTTTATTATCATAATGAACCTCAAAGTCATCATCCTCTTCCACAAACATGTTGATATCCTCTCCCTCTGCTATGTCTTCTGTTTCTTCAACCTCACTTACATATTTTTGATGAAAGGGAGGGGTGATCTGTTCATCATCATCCCTGGGTCTGTTTGGAGGTTGGTTCCTTCTAACATTCTGATTTTGGTTCCTATTTTGAGGAGCAGTTTGATTTTGATTTGCTTGTGCTATCTTAATTATGCTCATCTCTTTCATCATTTCTTCCATCATTCTCTCTATATTTGAGCTTGAAGTGGAAGGGGTTGATTCCTCTCTAAAAGATACTCTCTTCTCGCTCTTCATTCTTGCTCTTTTCTCCATCAATTTTACTTCCACAGAAAGAGCACCCCTTTGCATGTCTTCAAGGGTTGCAAAAACTATTTCTCTAAGTGAATATGTCATGTCTGGATCAAACCCTTCAAGAAATTTGTTTAAAGCTGAGCCCTGAGGAGGTTTTAGTTCGGCGGAAAGTGCATTATAGACGCTGTTAAATCTGGTACAATAAGATTGTACACTTTCCCCAGGGTTCCTATGGAGATTGTTATAGTCGGCAAGGACTTGGAGAGGATTCTTTCTCACTTCCCACTTATTTAAGAATGTCTGATGGAAGCCTTGGAGGTCATTTATACTACGAGGGGCTAAACCTTTAAACCATTTTCTTACTTCTCCCCCTAAGCTCTGAGCAAACAGTCTGAGCTTGATAGAATCATCATCAATTTCATTTCGATCAAAATAGTCATTCATCTTATCCACATTTTTTGATGCAGTTGTAGCATTATTAGCATCAGATAATGGAACTTTGGACTGATAGTCCGGTGGAAGATTGACTAGTGGTATATTAAGGGCTAAGGGAGCATACCATGTTGCCATGGCAGGAGGTGGAGGTGGATTTACAGAAGGGAAAGTCGGCTGAGGTGAAGTGGTTTGAATAGTGGATGTAAGGTGAGTAGAAGTGGATGAACCAGGAGTAGACTGTTGAGATGATCTTGGATGGGAGACACCTAAATTGTGAAGGAAATGTGAATCAGGAGGTGTTGTTTCCCTGCTACCAGGATGTTCACTTGTTTCAGGAGATGAAAGTGAAGATTCAGAGTCTAACTGGATTATATCATCAAATGACCTAGTCCTAAATGGGTTCACTAAGTCAGTTTGTTATTGTTGCAGAGCTGAAAGATTTTCAGGGACTGATTTAGCTCTCAAGGGTGATCTGAAAACAGTTAATAATTTAACCTTAGGAGGCTTCCAAAGGATACTTTCTGGATTATCAACTATCTCAGGTGGGTTAGGGTCTGGGTGGGCTCTAGTGTGAATCTTTTTAGAAGCCACTATGTTGTGTTGTTTAGACCTAAAACAAGAAAAGTTCAACCAGATATGACAATCTTGGAGAGGTTAACCAATCTGTTTTTACAATTTTTAAATCCCACAGTCCTCTAACCGAGTTTGAATGATTTTATAATGATAATGGTTCTTCCCAGAGGAGTCTTAAGGTCTGCTAGGATTGTGGAGTCGCCAAGTGGAAATTTTTAGCTCCTTTCAGAGGTAAAAGGTCGTATGGTCCACCACCATGTTTATTTAATTCCAATCTAAAATATTTTTAGGTTTTTCTAAGTCATTTTTCAGTTTTATGGTTGTTAAGAATATGCTAACTTTGTTTCAAAACTTAGCTAAGGTCGCAAGACAAAGGTAGTCTACTACTATGGCTAAGCCAGCTGATTTTCCAAGGTTAGATAAAAAACTTAAAAGAATCCTAGGGCTGACCTAGTTTGTCACCGATTGAATTGAGCTTCATCTTAATTACAATTTCTTGATAGTGCTTGAAAAGGCTGCTTTTGACTCACAAGATGTTATGAAGATTCTGGGTAAGGGGTCCCCAGTGGAGTCGCCAGAAATGTTAGGTCTCTGTAATTTATTAGCAAGATTGGGAGAGTCCAATCACAGAGTTAACATCATTTCAACCAACTTTGGGATTCTAGGATCTAGCTCTCCTGATTCCGGAGAGGGATCTCTCCAATATGTACAAAGATGGATATTGTCTTTGAAGTTTAGGGTAATGATATTGGACTAGTTATGAAGGCCACGGGTTTTGTTTTGTTTTGGATGGTTGAGCATGAAATGTTACTTGAGGGGAAAATCCTAAATGCAAAAAGTTTCAAAAGTGATAAGTTGCAAGTAAATAGAACAGATTTGGCAGACAGATAGATATAACGCTGGTTTTTAGTCCATTGGGCTATGGAGTCATATCTGGGCTTTAATTGAACAACAACATCAAGTGTGATCCAAGGGGCAAGTCATCTATGTCTAAGGATTTCTTTAAATTTTGATTTATGGAATGGAGTGATACACTAAGAAGGGAAATTAAACAGATGCAGAACGAAGAGCAGCCTAGGATCTGATAAGTACTTTTAAACCAGTCAGCCTTTGGCAAACACTTAAGGAGGACACGAAAGCAGACTAGGATCTGGTAAGTGCTTTTAAACCAACCAGACTTTGACACACTTCCAATAGAAAAAATACAAAACAAGGGGAGACACAAAGATAACACAGAATGGTCTAAGATCTAGCAAGTGCTTCTAAACTAGCCAACTTTTAACACATTCCAAGGGAAACAATCTGTTAGTTATGCAGACAAGTCTGGGACCAGGGCTAACCATATATTCCTTCAGTTCATCATCACATAACACATACTGAAAGTAACATTCAGAAATAATATTCATCTAGGATGATAAAAAGAGGGAACACCAGCATTCTCATACCTAAAACTGAATTAAGTCATTCCTAAATAACACAGATTGGAAGAAAACATTCGAATAAAGATTTCTCAGCCAGAGAAGGTTACTGATATACAGCAGGTCCTAACCCTGTTTAAACTGTTCTTTACAGTGGAAAATGAAACAACATGAAAACATAAATAAAACAACAAGTTACAAATGAGAATAACATCACCGTCAATATAGATCAGGATCCCATGAAACAGATTTTATATTGATGTCAAACCAGCTACAAACTTCAAGTCCAATGTTTCAGTTCAGCAATCATCTTCACTATTCAACCTAACTACTCTAGCACAAACAGAGCTTCAAGGGCCAGTGAATACTATGTACAAATAGAAGTCTCAAGCTCAAGTGTATTTCAAAGTTCTGCAACCAACCCTTTTTCCCTCTTCTGTAGAAGTATTTATAGGAAGATGAGGAGGTGAGACTTTAAGAAAATATCTCAAAGACAGTTAATGCAGAGTGAAGAATTCTCGGCCCTTTGAGAGGCATCAATTGGAGAAATTACAGGTGGAAGTGCTGCATTAACTTTTACATTTATGATTTAAAACTCGAAGTGAGTTTCATTTGACTTTGAGGCTCATATGCTGCGTTTTGGAGTAAATCTGCAGATATTTATTCATTGGTTTCCTTGCATAAGTAACTCCCTGGCTGTGCTGGAGGCGGATATCTGATTTTCTTCAATAACTCAACCTTTGGTTGAATGGTTTGAGGCACCAGGTGGCTCGGTGGTAGCTGAGGAATCAATTCGCCTCAGATGTGGCGGTGGAGGCTTTTTTTCTGATAAAACACTTTAGGTTTTTCATTTAAACTGTGTTTTAGTTTGGGGATTAGGCTTTTGATAATTGTCTTAGCCGTAATCCCCATAAAAACTGTCTTCAATCTTCATCTGTTGTGCTTTATTCTCAAAACTGATACTCTTTAACTATGTTTGATTAAAAACAGTGTCTTGTCGATGTGCAGACCCGCACTGGGCTTTACGGCATCAATACTCATAGAGTACTGACGAGACGTGGAATAGAGCCCCATGAATGGCCTCTTTAAGATAGCCAGAAGGCACAGGAAACGTCTTTCCCATCCCTCGGCTTTCCTTCATTCTATAATAGAAAACCATTAAAACACCTGCAAAACACAACAACAGTTAAGAAATCTTGCGGGAATAGGTTAAAACTGCTTCGGATGGCGGGGGAGGAGCGTAGCCGTCGGATGAAGGCAACCAACGATGGAGATCTGCAAAGAAAGGCAAAAAGGATAGCGGGAGAAGAATAAGGAGGAGCAGTTTTGGACCGTCCGATCTGGACACGTTGACGGTCCAGATTTAATCGGAGGGTCTCAATCGGAGGTGGCACAAAAAGGGGATGTGATTGAACTTCCAGTGCGATTAAGCGCTGGTCGTTGATCTGCAGATTAGATCGACGGCAGAAAACGAATCGGCGGGCTTTGAAATGGCGGTAGGACT